>JAHIAM010006574.1:0-31670 GCA_021605205.1 Aegilops longissima | reverse complement strand
TGAGCGCCTCGATTGACCCAAGAATGGGAACAAGAGCGCCAAGTTTATCCCTAACACCCAAAGACTGTGGCATGGGGGCTGAAGCCAACGACTTGCCATCTCTCAAATTTGATAAACGGCCGCACGTAAGGTAATATTTAAATTAACAAGCGTTGCTTAGCGATATGAACAAGTTTTCAGCAGACAGATAACAAATGCAGTCTATTCAAAAATTACATCTTTGGAGCACTCATCCGCTATACGGCGGCACCCTTCAGATGCCCTCATAGTACATTTCGGGCTTGCGATGCTCCTTGCCCTTCGTGGCCCGTCTGTCACAAGCTTTCTCCGCATCCAGCTTGCCCCAAGGCACTTTTGCATCGGCAAGGCCCGACGGGCACCTTCAATGCAGACGAGCGCTTGATGACTTCAATCCTTGACAAAGGCCCACCACCGCCGACTAGCCCGGTAGCTCCCAAATATGGCTTCCAATGGCCACAACCAACTATGAGGCCCTTCATGGCCTGTTCGGCGACCTTGTGGAGCTCGACCAGCTGCTTCACCGGTCGTCAGGGGCACTGGATGTTCGGCCTCAAAGATACCGAGACCAGAGCACCTTCTCCGCCGAGCCCCTCTGCTGCGCAGTAGAACGCTGCAAAGATCGTATACACCACGGGCAGATTCATGAATGCTCCCAAGAGCTCGGAATCTAGGTAAGTAATAGGTAATTCACTTTACATGCTTGCTTTGCATAAAGAATGCCTTACCCGCCGCTATCTTCTTTAATGATTCAATTTCTTGAGGGCTTTTTGGGCTTCGCCTTAGCGGCTTTGGCACTCTCAAGAGCCGAGGCGTAGCTCGACTCGAAGTCTCGAACACGCCCAAACTCGTGTTTTTCCACGAGAGCCTGGAGCTCTTGCCGCACCTTCGCCACCCGCCTCCTCCCGCTTCTTCTTGTTTCAAGCAGGCCCAAGGCCACTTTGCTTTCGGCCATGACACCGCCTTCGTGGTCGCCACCTCGCTCGGGGCCCCTACAATACCCACGTTATTCCTTGCCATTTTTGCAACCGAATCCTTTCTATAAGGTATTTCTTTAATAAGGTATTGCTTACCTTCCCCGCCCTCGAGCTGCTTGGCAAGGCCGAGCTTGTTCTCGACCGCCGAGGCTCTTCTTCAATGCATTGACTCCGCAAACAAGGCGGCAGAGGTCAACAATGAGCTCAGATTCGATATTGACATACTTATGTTAGACTCATGCGATATCTTTTAGATCCTTAGTCCGCTTTTCTTCCAACAACTAACTAAGCATCGGGGCTACTATCTATGCGTAATATTTTTACATATTCTAAACTTACCTCAAAGCCCGTTAGAAGGTTGGTATAAGCTCACCAGCCCGCCTTGGCGGATCGAACTTTCTCGATCACCACACTCATAACAAAGGCGGTGTTTCGTCGATGGAGGCGCCTTTAAGCGCCCAGAAGCTATCCGGTGCCTCCGGATGGACGGAGGTCACCGCGTCAGAGTCTTACCTTCTTACGAAGGGGCCGCTGTTTGACTTCGAACCACCGGTTCCGCAGACGGAGTCCGCACAGGCCTGACTTAGAGCCCTCTGGGTCTCGCCTCTTCACAAGACGGAGTCCGGGAGGTCGCCATTGCGGTGCCTCCAGACCACCTCCTCCTGGCTGGGCCCCTCTTGGGACTCCACCTCTGTCGCCACCGACACGACGAGAGGAGGCGGTCGGAAGTGAAGTATTATTCACATCCGACGAGTCTGTGGAGCCGCCAACGGCGGCAAGCCTGCCCTTGGGCTACATGGTCATATTCGGCGTTAGAAGAAACTATGCACAAATAAAAAGTCATGAACTATTCCGAGTCCGACACTTACGATCTCGCCAGGGCTTGGCCCTTGGTGGACACTCTCCTCGCCGCTGTCGGCAAGCAGGAGAAGTCCCGAGGAAGGGTCCTTCCTTTGGACCTCCGCCCCCGGGCCGCTTTTTTTTTTCTCTCCTTCACTGGGAGAGGCTTTTTTTCCTCCTATTCCTCGAGGAGGATTCCGCCAGAGTTGTTTCCAAGGGCGGTGAGTCCGACAAGACTCGGCGCCGGAGCTCCTTCGAAGTTCCCGTGGCCTTCTTTCTTGGCCTTCTTCTCCGCACCACGGAGGTGCGGAGCCAGAGCCCCGGCTAATCGGGCGCCCGCTGGTCTTCGGCAAAGGGGCCGACATTAGACCGTCTCGACGCCTTCAGCCAGTCCTGCCAAAGGTTAGGGAGTTTAGATCCCGTGACAGAGTCAAACTATGAAAAAGAGTCCCATAAAGGGTAAATAACTTACCTCGCTGGCTTGACATCGCGAGCTGAATCACGATCTTCGGTAGCGGATGTGGGAGCCTCGGCGCCTTGAACAACACCTTCCGTGCATCTTCGCACGTAGTGTCAAGAGCCTTTTCGTGAGTTGCGTGCCGTGCCGGATCGAACTCCCACAATTTGAAGGCCCGTTGTTGGCATGGGAGAATCCGCGATGAGCATCACCGGATAACGCTGATAATCCCGAGATTCTTGTCCGCTAGGTTTCTGACGCAGGTTTGAGTCCGGATAGTCGTCCGAATCACCCCACGACAGCCCGCCTCTTTCCATGATGTGAGCCGTGGGAAGCCAGATCGAATTGTGGGTCCGACCATTGAGAGTCGCGCTGCTCGGTGATGTAGAACCACCCCGATTGTCGCTGCCTTTATGGTCTCCACAAAGGAGCCCTCGAGCCATAGGACTTTGGCCATCTTGCCAACCATGGCACCTCTCAGACTTACTTACGGCTTTCACTACCTTCGCTTGACATTGAAGATCTTCAGCCATAAACCGGCGGGCTGGATGCGAGGAAGGTTTCGCACACCCACGATGAACGCCAGATGTTGAGGATGAAATTCGGGCCAGATCGTGGAAGTCTGTGCCATAGTAGAACATGAGCCCTCGGACAAATGGGTGAAGTGGAAAACCTAGTCCGCTGGAGGAAGTGGGTGAGAAACACCACCTCTCATGGGGCCTGGGGTTGAATGAGCTGCCTCGTCGGGGAGCCGGCGCCATGTCGCTGACAAGTATCCGCCTTCCAGCAGCTTTTTGATGTGCCCTCCGTGACGGAGGAGGCCATCCACTTGCCACCCACTCCGGACATAGTTGGACAAGGTTGAGGTGGGTAAGGACTTGGGCGCCGGAGCTCGAAAAGCGGAAATGGAGCAAAGGAGGAAGAAGGCGAGGTGAAAAGGTGGATCCTTATCCCTTATATGGACGGATGAAGCTATGTGTCGCCCGCCAGCCCGGTAAAACTCGCTATCTCCTGCGCCAGAATCAATGGCGCGATGGGTTACCCACGTCCGCATTGATGGGAATCAGAATAAGGGGCACGATCTCCGCTTGATAAGACGTGCTAAGGAAACCGCCGCTAAACGCGCTTAAGGTGGAACAAGAAAAGATTCATATAAAGGCCCGTCCGTGGTGTGATGTCACGCCATGAATACTTCAGCAGATCCGCAAAGGTTATTCTCTACGGTAGTATGTGGAACTTGTTTTGCAGAGCCGACATTATCCTTGTGTTCAAAATCTTCTATGAAGTATTCGAAGAGGAACCCGCTTTGCAATGCCGAAGACAATATGCTACGGACTCGCCGTCATTGAAGCCTCGTTCAGGGCTACTAAGGAGTCCTCGATTAGGGTGTCCGATAGTCAACTATCATCGCTGGCTTGACTCGGACTATGAAGATACAAGATTGAAGACTTCGCCCCGTGTCCGGATAGGACTTTCCTTGGCGGAAGGCAAGCTTACGATACGGATATGTAGATCTCCTACCATTGTAACCGACTCAGGTAACCCTAACCCTATTCGTGTCTATATAAACCGAAGGGTTTTAGTCCGTGAGGACTTAACAACAATCATACCATAGGCTAGCTTCTAGGGTTTAGCCTCTCGATCTCGTGGTAGATCTACTCTTGTACTACCCATGTCATCAATATTAATCAAGCAGAGCAGGATATTACCTCCATCGAGAGGGCCCAACCTGGGTAAAAACATCGTCCCTTGTCTCTTGTTACCATCCGCTTAGATGCACAGTCAGACCCCTACTCGAGATTCGCGGTTTTGAAACCGATAGCGCATTGAGAATAATTAACCATAATATTATCTAGGATTTTAGTAGCATCTCCTAAAGTGATTTCCATAAAAGTGCCTCCCGCGGCCATCTCGACGGTTTTTTCCGTCATTATCAACTTATTTCTTCTTTTGCATATCACACAAATCCACGGGTTATTTAGATGAGTAGCGCATCTTCACTAGGAAGGCCGGCAAATTGATCTTTCATAACAAGATTCAACAAAGCAGTATTGATTTCACAAGATTCAGTGTTGGTAAGAGGAGCAAACGGAGTGCTAAGGAAATCATTGTTGTTGGTATCACTACAAAAAAAGACACATCCATGACATTTTGGGTCGAACGTATTTTTTCTGTCATACATATGACACTTCTATGACGATAATTGTGACAAAACCCGATCATCATAGATGTGGTGGGCCTTACTTATGACCAAAATCATGATGTAAAATGGGCTTTTCGTCTCCGGCGGGCCGGAGACGCAGCTGCATGACATTCTTTGGGCTGGCCCATGACGGAGAAAACCGTGGTAGAAGCGAGGGGAGGAAAATTTAGGAGTTCCTGTTACGTAGGAGGTCGGGGCCGAAGCGATGCGCTGCTTTCTCGTATATGTACGCTGCAGTGTGCGAGGCGCTGGCTCTAATCGAACCGAGCGAGGCGTTGGGCTCTAATCAACCCATGCGACAGACCGCAGGCTACGTGTTATCAACCCGAGCGATCGATCGATGGTCGTTAATCGAACCCGATCGAGCGATTCTTCGCTATCGCTGCTAATCAAGCCGATCGATTGATGAACAAGGAGCGCTATGGGGGGTTGATGAACAGCGAGTGGCGCGTTTCTCGATGAACAGACCCCGTGGTGTGGTGGAGGGCTAGATGAACAGAGACGGTGGAGGGGTGCCCGTGGAGGGGTGGTTGAACAGACCCCGTGGTCCTGGAGGGCTGGATGAACAGAGACGGTGGAGGGTGGTTGAACAAGAGCGTGGAGTAGCGCGCGGTGGAGGCCGGATGAACATGAGCCCGGAGGCCGGAGGAGGTCGACGGTGGAGATGAACAGATCCTCCGGAGTCCTGCTTGTGGTACGCCACAACCCTCCCGGCGAACAGACTCTGCTTTCGACCGTAGTGCTCCAACACAACTCCGCTTTCATCCGCTGGCGGTACGCCACACCCTCCCGATCAACAGACCCCTGCTTGGACCGTAGGAGGTCCGCTTGGCCCATTTTGCGGTACGCCACACCTCCCGATCAACAGACCCCGCTTCGATCAGTAGGAGGTCCGCTTCTCCGCTTTTTGCAGACGCCACACCCTCCCGATAAACAGACCCTGTTCCAATGTAGGAGGTCTGCTTCTCTCACAGCGGTACGCTAGGCCTCGCTTCATCGCCGCTCCGGCCCAACCTCCCGGCGAACACGACGACGCATTCTGCTCGACTCCACCGTTGGCTCCTACGCCTGCTGCTCTCCCGGCGAACACGACGCATTCCATTGCTCTCCCCATGAACACGACGCATTCCGCTGTTTCCCATGAACACGACGCATTCCGCTTTCCCATGAACACGACATTTACTAATCGCTTTCTCCGCTCGATCCAGCCATGTACACGCAGCCCTCGCCGACGATGCGCGCGAGTAGGCGCTTCGAGACCCCGCTCAGATGTACACATACGCGGGTCAGATTTTCTTTCTTGCACCCTGCCGCCAGACGACGCGGTACATGCTACGGCGCGCTTACTACTTACACGCGGCGCCGCTTACATCGACCAAGATGTACGCATACATTCGCCACCAAAATGACACGCTACGACGCTCGACCAGGTGGGTCCCGACCATCGTGCACTTCCTTGCTCACAAGATGTAGCTGGTGGGTCCCAGCAATGTGGGGCGAATCGCTTTGTTTTTGCTCGGACGCACTTCCTTGTGTGCGAAGATGTAGCCAGGTGGGTCCCAGCAGTGGGGCTAATCGCTTTTTTTTTTGCCGGACACACTTCCTTGCAAAGATGTAGCCGGTGGGTCCCAAAGAATGTGGGGCTAATCGCTTTTTGGCCCTGACGCACTTCCTTATGCGTATGAAGGTGTAGCTGGTGGGTCCCACCGTTAGGGGGCGACTCATTTTTTTTGCCCGGACGCACTTCCTTATGCGGCGAAGATGAAGCCGATGGGTCCCAGCAATGGGGGAAACATTTTTTCCGTGGAAATACAAAGGGTCTCGTCCGTGGGTCCCACTGTCGTGGAGGAATCATTATTTTCCGTGATAATAAGGAGGCACTTCCTTGTCAGCGCCATGGACCCACCTGTCGCTCTCCACGCACACCCACGCCCGATGGAAGCCATTCCTTGACCACGCTGACCACGCCACCGAGAGCACTGTGGCGGTGGACGACGGTGAGGCCTAGGAAGGGGACGACACGGAGCTGTGGAAGATGCGCAAAGGATGCCCACGCCAGAGGAGTATGAGGGTTCACCTGCTCATGGTGTGAGGCCGCCACGCATGGAATAACAGGGGTGGGTGCGAGAGGGATGGCCCGCCAGTGGGAGTAGTAGGGGCGGTGAGGCCTCCGCGCATCACAGCCTGGCCACGGGCGGCAGGAGCAGTGCAGACGCACCGCATGCATCAGCATGGCCGGAGCAAGAAGACCAGAGGTTGAAGAAGCACTATGGCCGCTGGATGGACATCGACGGTCACCGGAGCTAGAATCGCTCATATATTGACTAAAGTTGACAAAGGCCTCCATCCTACCAACTCAAGAGGGCCCATTAAGTCAGCCTCCCACCAAGGTGGGTCCCAGCTAGGTGGGGTATTCATTTTGTATGCATAAGGAGGCGCCTGGTGGGTCCGAGCCGACAGCTGGGGAACGTTTTGGAATACGGTGGCCTGGCCCCGTGGGTCCCAGCAGTGTGGGGAAATGTTTTTTTCACAAAATACTAGTGGCCTGTCCGTGGGTCCCCGCTGCCGTGGAGGAATAATTATTTTCCGCTAATAAGGAGGGACTTCCTGCGCTGCCGGGACCCGCTTGTCGCCTCTCCACGACAAGATTCTTCCGATGGAAGTTGGTCATCGACCACATTGAGCACGCCGCCGAGAGCACCACGGCGGTGGACAACGGCGAGACCTAGGAAGGGGACGACGCGAGCGGGAAGACGCGACAAAGGAAGCCCGCATGAGAGGAGTACGAGGGTTCACCGTTCGCTGGCGTGTGAGGCTGCCTTCACAGAGAATAACAGGGGGTGGGTGAGTAGAGGATGCCCCGCCAGCTGTGGGAGTAGTAGGGGCGCTGAGGCTCACATGCAACACAATGGGGCACGGAGGCGGAGCAGCGGTCCCGGGCGCTGCTTTGGCGGCCGGAGCAAGAAGATCACAGATTGAAGAAACACGACGGCCGCTGGATTGACATCCAATGGTTACGCCTCGCTAGAATCGCTTGTTGATGTATATAATAACTAAAAATCTTGCATACGCCAACTAAACAGCCCACAAGTCGCACTACCTTTTTTTTAATAATTTATATATAGCTCATGGCAACTTCTTATGCAATTTATCGCAGTCAGATTTTTTGGTTGGCTGTACAATTTCGTGATATTTCGTGGGTTCCATACTATTTTTAATACCGAAATGTCGAGCCAGATTTAAAGTACTTTGAAGATATATTTAAATTAGGTTAATGCCCAAAGGAAATAGGAATCTGAAAATGTGAAAAAATCAGAAATTATAAAGTAATTGCCAATTTGTCATCTGTTTTTATATTTACAACCTGCTTTATATTACTTTCAAGATTTGCGCGCCTTGAAAGAGTTGCAGCCCATCGTATGAGAAAATAAGTAGGCCTGGATTGGGTATTCTTCGTAAAAATAAACCGGGCTCATTTTCACAAAGAAAAATAGCTGGGCTGGTCACATGGTGAACATAAAATATAAGCCTGGCTAGACGGGCCACAACCCAGCTTCAAACCCTACTCGCCTCAACAATACCAAACAAAAAAATACGCCGAGTAGCTACGCCCTGTGTCACCGATCTTGTGTTGTTCTCTTGTCTATTGACTATATACGCCACAATGTCGTGGGTCCCATGTCGTGAAAACACTAGGAGGAAGCATTTTATTTTTCCATACGCGACGCAGGGCCCCTACCGTCATCCTTCCACGCATTTCCGCCGATTCTCGTTGTTTGTTGACCATGTTGACAATGCGAGAGGGCGGCGCTACGCGAGCGCACTAAAGCGCTGGAGGACGCCGAGGTTAACGACTTAGAGACGGGGCGGCGACGCGCTTGCCGAGGCGCAGCCACCGTGGAGGCGGAAGGCGCGCTACCGGGCGCTGGTTTGGTTTTGGCGGCAGGAAGACAGGATCAAGAAACATGATGATCAGATAAGCAGCAGGAGTACTTAACAACCTTAACCAAACCAGCAGGACACTTAACAACCAAAGTCGAAAGCAGATGAGTACTTATACAGTTCAACTGCATAAAGCACGCCGAATAAAGGCTACTTTGCCTACAAGCTAACCAAGGGTGAGGCCGCCAAGCCCTGTGACAAGGCCCAGCGCCACCTCGCAAGATCCACAACCTTCTAAAGCGGCTTCATCTCACAACGTGGTCAATAAACAGGATATTCGCTAGAGCCATGGAAAAGCATGAACATAATCTTCTGTCCTATTCTCCAAGATGGACAAGCCTTCATTATTTGAGACCACCCATGAATAAGTATCTTTTCACATCCAAAGGGAATTGAGTAGGTCGACATAAACATCATGTTGTGACCAAGCGCTAAGTCCTGACTCGACCATGGTCAGCATCTATATAGGAACAATAGAACTCGCAGCCCTCGCTTTCAAGAAGATCACAGCTGTAAACTGTGTATAAGCAATAGTTTATGAACAACATATATAATGTAAAACAGCTCGTACTATAAGTTTCTCGAGACAATGGACCTGTTCAACGAAAAGTGCAGCAGGTCACACATATCCCACGTGGCCTTCCACCATTGAAACGCCCCACAAGGACCTCAAGACGATCAATAAAGTGTAGGAACTTGTGGATGTCGATCCAACCAACTTCAAAGTACCATTAGTAACAACCGAAAGTTATTACAGAGTAACAAACGAGCATACCGCTTAACTCTGAAAAACCTACACGTGCCACCAATTATAAGAAAATATTAGTTAGAAGTAGCATCTTTGTGAGAGATTCGTTGCTACTTCTAAAGTTAAATTGTGATTAGTTAGACATAATAGGTGGATTAAGAATTAATCGAGGCAACAAGAAAGAACCAGATACAAAACTAACATGGAATAGGTGAACAATTGGAACGTCGTCGGGGTGGAAGATCGCAGTGAAGATGAGACCAGGTTATGCTATTTCCATCAACATTCGTGCGCCAATTTTCAGTCCGTAACACTTGAGAAAGTTTATCCAAGTTCGGCCATAAAACCCCCACCCTCCCGGATAGAAAAGAGGTTTCTAGGAACATACTGTGCATGTTTCAAAATGCTGTGTTAGGATGAGAAGGAACAAGTGTGGCGTCTCACCGACGGTGCAGAAATCTGTAGGGTACTCGCACTTTGGGCACTGCAAATGAAACACACTAGATTCAGTAGGAGGAAAAATGCATCAACGGCGGCGGCTGCCATCCTAGGATTACCGCGATTTAAGGGACTTGGATTTATCAGTGATGGATGAAGAATTGCACTGAGTTCTCCATGAGAAAACCCTATGCAATCGCCGAGCGGGGTTTTCTCCTAACAAGCACGAGGGAGAAGGGATTCAAGCCCAAAGAAATATTGTCGCTCGTCTGGCCCAGCTTTATCGCTAAAGCTGGAAGGGGGGAGGGGTTGTGATTTGACGGCCAATTGGCATTATCATGGCGCCACGACCGGGTGTGTCTACCGTGAAGTTGCGCACTCTAATTTGTGCATATGGCATGTGGACCTCACGCTGTCAAGCCCCACATATCGTCGAAGGAAGTAGAAAGACAGGAGTAACTAGTTACACATAAATATATTTTTGACAGAGAGATACTCCTCCGTAAAGGTATTTACAAATCTTCTATATCATGTGCTCACCTTGCCGAGAAATATACTCCTCCGCAACGCACGGGCATTATGGGGTTCAACTTTTTTATGGGGGTTTAGCTAAGAATATAATACTCAGATAGGCTCACGGTTCTCGACTTCTTGGCCTAATTCCGCATGTTTGGGGCCCATTTGTTCTACCTCGGTGCTTTTCATATTGCAAGTTATCGGCACGGCGCTGGTTTTAGATGTCGCCGCAAGGCTTAATACACAAAATTGAATAAAGCACGACATACCGTTGAATGAATCAGAACATCCCAAAATTCTAAATTTTGGAATGTTATAAACACATAAATAGTTTTGATTGATTGTTTGGTTGATTGACTGAAAGTGAGTGAAGTCGAAACTTTTTGAAAGTTAAATGAGAGGGAATAAAAGGACTTTCCCAAACTTTCATTTTTGCTTTTATGATCTTCAGGAATTCAAATTCTTTTCACCACAAAACCCTGGAGAGAAGATGACATGACTTCTTCCATTTATTTAAATGACAAGGGGTGTTGAAAATATTTGAATTTGATTTGGAAAATATTTCCAACCCAGGAACTTTATGCAACTCAATGATTTTCACGAGCTAAGATAAAATGACTTCTTCAAAACATATGAAATACGAGTTGGGAGTTTCAAAGAATTAAATTCAAAGTTCTTTGAATTTATTTTCAATTTGGCTTATTTGAGTTTTATTCAAATTATTTTTCCAAAAATAAAATACATGGAAAATAGGGTAACATTATTCCCACAATAGAAAATTGGAGAGGAATAAATTTGAATTCATTTTGGTATTTTTAAAATGATTTTTATTGGATTTTATTAGAGCTGAAGCACTGTTTGTTTTATTTGAATTTGTGTATATTTTATTTAAAGCTAAAATAATGTTCATGTTGTAGGAAATTTTTTTCTGAAAATTTTGATATATTATATGCCTATATAAAATATTTATTTATTTGGTTTTACTATTTTTCTTTCGTCTGAAATTTAAAAAAAAGCTGAGCGCCTTGGGCCAAAGGCCCAAGCCGCTAAAGCCACCGGCGGTCAAGGCCAAGGCCACGACGATCACACGCACTGGGGAGCCAGGAGCCCCAAGTTTTATTCTATTACAAATCCTAGTAGGATTTGATCCTTTGTTATTCCGCTTTTTATTCCTAGGATTCCTAGGATTCCTAATCCTAATCTATTTCTTGTCCCCTACCCTAAGCAAAACCCTCCTCCCCAATATAAATACCCAAGCACCTCCCTCCAACACATCAAATCAACTCTCCTCTCCTCCTCAGAACAAAGAAGAAGAAGTGCCGCCATAGCCATAAGCACGCCGCCCCACGCCGCCTCACCAGCCACGCGGCACACCAACAGCCGCCACCACTTGCCGCCGCCACGCCTACGCCGCCACCGCCGAGCCTCGCTTTTCGAGGTACTCAGCCTCACAACCCACGCTTGCTAGATCGGTTTCTAGATCGGTTTGCCCGCTTTCTAGATCGGTTTTTCGCTTTCGCTTTCTTTCCAAACCCTAGATCGGTTTTCGCCGGTTTTTCTTTCCGGTTTTGTTTAGAATAGCGTCGCCGATAGATTTTTCTTTTATTTTTAATTTCGTCATGGACCTATCCGTAGTCCCTAATCTTCAAACAATCATAACTTTTACTCAGAAGTCGGAATCCAACGAAACTAACGCCCACTTCTTCGTTATGATCTCTCTATCCAGAATACAACTCAAACATGTTTTTGAAAGTTTTAAAATTTGAATTCAAACAGATTTGTATTTGAACTGCTTGATCATAACTTGAGTTTCAGAATCTCGATTTAGTTGATTCTTTTGCTAATCAAGCTCTTGACCTAAACTTTCTGATAAGGCCAAATTCACATAATTTTGGTACTGTTAGAAATTGTTTTATGCTGCAAGAGTTATTTGATTTGGTTTTGACGCTTTCCTAATTGTTTTCTTCGCTCTTTCCGATCTTTTGAGTGATTGCTTATGTGTGGTTACTATTGCTTGATTACTATAGATTGACCGGAGGTGACGAGTAGAGCTATCAAGAGTTTTGAGTGCTAATCATCTTCATCAACTTTGCGTGCAAGTAACACTTGACCATATCTTTTCTACTACCCAGCTTATTATGCATTAGATCAATCCTCAAACACTTGCATGGTTAGGATCTAATTAAATTGTGGGATGGGAAGTAGATTGAGGTAGTACCTATTACCTGTTTTACTTATGAACCTTTGGGAGTTACTTCACGCTTGCTTATTACGCCATGCTATGCTCAGAGACGTGATTGGGTTTAAGTGAATATCCATGACAGATGTGAGATTGATAATTAATGGTTTATCTAAGGTGGCAACTTAAACACACATCTGGTGGATTGAGGCACTGGCTATTCCAGACTTGCCTCGCCAAGGCACCCGGTAGACAGGATTTGCTCGTATTTCTTCTGACCGCCACCCAGCCCAAAGGGATCATGAGATTATTCAAACTAGAAACTTCCGTGCAGCCACAAGCCATTATGGGCTCGCGAGTTGACTGTTGTGCAAACTCTACGCAGACTAGCGTATGGGGATGTAGGTTGGTACGGTCTACCCATTACATGTAAGGTGCTAGCGCTTCGAAAGACTATGTCTCGGTCATCCGCTTCTTAAACAGCATGTAAAAGTAGAAACCAAACGGAGGCGATCGAGTCTTGTGGGGAAAAGTGCAAACCTCCGCAGAGTGTACAAACTAATCATGGTTAGCCGTGTCCCTGTTATGGACAATTTTGAGTATCTAGTACCGGATATCCTGTTGATCTCATCATGCTACTTAATATAATTTGTTTGGGTTTAATGAGTACTTTAATTGGGATTGAGAATGCTGTCAACCATTCTCAATGTTTAACAACCACCATGATAGTTAAATAAATTTATTCCTTTGCAAGAGGGAAAATTGGCTTTTCAAGAAAAAATCGTAACCATAGAGCTTTCCACCAGCCATATATGCATGTAGTATAGCCTATTCTTTCATTACTCTATGTGTTACATTGCCAAGATATTCCATGTGTCAATTGTTTTTGCTGCAACTTTTCATGTTGCGAATTTTCGATGACGGTAAGTGATACGTTAGGGTTACGATTTCTATACTCAACTTTGCCGTTGGTGTTGATGGGAATCCACAACCTTGTTGCTTCCGCTATGTTTTGGATTGAGGTAATAGTTTTACGCTACTTTATACATGTGATTTACCTCGTTATAAATCCTTCGAGTAATCGTGTGTGTCAAAGATACCGATCCAGGATGACACGAAAGCACGAGACTTGACCCATTCGGTCGGGTCGCTACAAGATGGTATCAAAGCACATGTTGACTGTAGGACGGACCCTAGAAACCGACAAGCCCATAGGAAAGATTTTTCTACAACTTCATTTTCAAAAGATCTTTACCTCTCTTCTTCTCGAGCTTATTCAAATATTCCTTTTAGTGAGACCATACCCTTTTCCTTTCGACCACTCAAGATTTGACTGATGAGACCACTCCAAGGAGACAAGATATCGGACAACTAAGACCATTTGAATGAAGATGATTTTACCGTAAACGGAAACTACAACGGTGAAGACCAAGACTAGGAGATTTGAAGGCTCCAAATAAATTCGGATTTGTATGACCTAGGAAGGTTACGCTTATGGAACTTGGCAGACTATGGAAGTTATCAATAACCTAGATCAAGGTGTATCGGAGAAAGACCGAACATGGAGCATTAGAATTCAAAGCTTTGTCAGAAAACCCTAAGGCAGGAGATATCAACTATGGAATGATAGATCATGAAAATGACAAGAGCGTAAACACGCTATCCATGATGTTATCGCCGCCTATGCTATTGTCACCGCATGGAGTTAAGCATGCAGATGCATGGAAGGATTGATGGTAGAAAGCTGATGGAGCATCTATCTCGCAAACGTTGGAGTTTTAACCTTAGCTGGTGTATCACCGTGATCCGGAGTATTACATGAAGAAGTTTAAGGTGGATCTCGCAGGAAGCAAGATTTGATAAGGAAGCAGTTCGTGAAGAACTCAGACCCGTGGTTAAAAGTAGACAAGATGAAGGAGCAAAACATCGAGATACCGGAGATTTGACAAGAATCAAGGATGTGAGGATCATGGATCATGTCAAGGATGTTGAAACCGCAGCTTGGAACGTAACTCCGTAAATATTGAAGGACGCCGCGAGAGACTTCAAGGCCAACAGAGATGATCCGCAAAAGAACTTGAGAAGGACAAGCATGATCAAGGAGCCATCGAGACATGATCAAGATTGGAAGAGTTTGATGACTTTGAAGATTTATTGACCGTTAGAAGACCAAACCCTCGTTACATACCCACGTTAGATGCGACGATTGTGAGCTGTCATTTGTTTGATGTTTTTCCGACAGCCACAATAAAATCTGTCTTTTCAAAACCATTGTTTGCATTTTGTGCATCCTCTCGATCTCTCTTATCCCACCCCAAACCCATGGACCCATTAGAGGATGGATGGAGATGAGCTTGTAATTTCCTGACCAATGAGTCAATTGGAGATGACCGATGGATTCGTAACATGGAGGATCATATGAAGAATAACCCTACAGCCAGAAGGATATGACCCAAAGATGCTCTTCAAAGGCTTTGAAAGAGGTCCTGCTATTTGGTGGAGGATGTACCAAACCATCAATGGATTGCAAAGAGTAACCACTTGGGAAGAATTTAAGTTGACTTTGCTAAAGTCTCGGCTTGTGACCCGGTTGAAGCCTTATGGAAAGGATATGAAAAAACCTTGCGCGCAAGCCTTGTGGAGAAATAGGATATAACCATAAATAAAACAAGGACTAATACCCTCATAATCGGAGGATTACCAAAGGAGTTAGCCGATGATCTCAAGGAACTTCAGCTGGAGATTGTTCCAAAGGTTTCATGGCAAAGAATGGAAGTTCAGCTTACATTGTTGGAAAAGATCCGTGAAGCTCGTAATGATGACAAAGAGATTGCTGAGGTAAAAGAGAGGATGAGCAAAGGAAAAGCCTAAGGTTTTCGTAAGGATGATCATGACACCTTATGGTTTGAGGACAAGGTACATGTACCCAATAATGCAAAGATCGTGAAGTTAAAACTTCAGAGGCTCATGACTCACCATACTCGATTCGCCCTGGAAACACCAAGATGTATTTGGATTTGAAGGAGTGTTTCTGGTGGACTGGTATGAAGAAGGATATTACGGAGTATGTAGTCGTAAGTGATGTATGCCAGAGAAAGTAAAAGCAGCATCGGCCAAAGCAGGATTATTGCAGCCTATGCCGATACCCGAATGGAAGTAGGATAAGCTTGGCATGGATTTCATTTCCGGATTTCCCATAACCCGATTGGGATATGATTCTATCTCGGTAGTAGTTGATTAGCTTGACCAAAGTGGCTCGCTTTATTCCAAAGTTGAAAACCACCTATACAAGTGTGAAGTTGGCAAAGATATATTTGACAAGGATCAGATGTCTGCATGGAGTTCCGAGGACCATCGAGAGGAACACAGCTTTACCTCAAAGTTTTGGAATCACCGCACTGCACTTTGGGTACTAGGCTAGAGTTCAAGATGCCTCTCATCCGCAGTATGATGGATAAATCAAGAGAGTCAATCAGATTTTGGAGGACATGTTGAGAGCGTAGCGCTAGATTATGGATCTAGTAGTGATGATAATCTACCCTACGGCAGTTCTCATACAACAACAGCTACCAAGTCAGCTTTGAAGATGGCCCTTTGGAGCTTTGTATGGGAGAAGGAGCCGACAATCGCTGATGTGGGATGAAGTTGAGACCGCTGCTTGTTTGGACCAAATATGATCAAGGAGTCAAGAGAATGTTGTTGATTCGAGATAGATCAAGATAGCTCACCAGTGTAAGAGTTATGCACTCAAAATGCAAGGAGGTAGTCTATGAAATCGGAGATGAGCATATCTTTGTGTGCCACCTCTCGCGAGGAGTTAAACGATTTGGAGTTAAGGGAAAGTTAGCCCTTAGATTTGTAGGACCATACCGAGTTGGAACGATGGGAGAAGTTACCAACAAGTTGGAGTCACCAAGGACTGCCAAGAGTTCATGATGTGTTTCACGCTTCCCAAGGAAGAAGTGCCATGCAGGATGGCCAATATTCCCTCGTAAGAGCGCTGACCCAGAAAGGATAATGATGTTCCACTAAGTGAGTATGGACTTCATAAGTATAAGTTTTTTCACGGTAGGTGGGATGTCCCACGAGGATGAAGAGATGAAGTACTACCGATATAAAGGAGGTATGATGTTGGAAATTTGGATCAATGGAAATTCCATGATGAGTCCGAGTAATCATGACTAGTTTGGTGCCAATAGAAGGAAGGAAGACAAGACAATTGAATGGATTTAAGAATACCGGAAGTTGAAGGTTGGAATAAAGATCAGCTTGCCCTCGATGAGGTGTTCAAGGATTACAATTGAGGAGATGGGCTATAACCCACGTGCCCTGTGACCTGCCAAGTAGCAAGCACACTCTTGTCAAGGAAAACCTCGAAGAGTTACGATTTTATCGACCAACTAATTCATAGGAGTTTACGCAAAACCCGAGAGTTGTTAAGGAACGATAGATGTTTTGTTGGCTTGCGAATCAATGGATTTCCTAACTTGGTTCGTCGACAAGAGAAAATTCTGCAATGCTTGTGAGGATGACCGAGTGTTAGAATGCGAGATTCGCTAAATCATATACAAGGTAATGATTTAAAAGGGATGGATTGATCACCATACCGATTTACTTTTATTATTCGCTGCTATATGGGATGGTAAATCTGAGTGACTTACCTATAGTAGAGAGACGATTTATCAAAACCTTGTTTAAACCTTAGAATGGTATAGGTATTTTTTTCTTTTCCTTTGTACACGGCAGGGTTGCCAATCGAGGTCATACGGTGAGGTTCAACCTGCACTGCTTTCGCAGGAGAAACCATAAATCGCTGACCACCATGAGATATCGATAGTTGTTTAGTATTGGCGCCTGCATTCGCTGGCCTATGAAGACCCAATCTCGGAATAACCTTACCAAGAGGAATGGACAAAAGTATTGAGGAAAAGGTTATGCCACACCGAAGAGCCCAGAGAAGGAATTATCCTTCCGACCGAGAAGACCGACAATCGCAAGAATAAGGATGGAGTATATGAGTTTTGATGGAACCTTAATAATGCTTCTAAGGGTGGTAGCACCCGAGACCCCGGAGACGATCGATGGATTTTGAGAAGACCCCAAACCCTAACCTATTCTTGTTCCTCCTCCAATCTCGAGGACTAGATTCCTTTTATGGGTGGTTTGTAACATCCCAAAATTCTAAATTTTGGAATGTTATAAACACATAGATAGTTTTGATTGATTGTTTGTTGATTGACCAAAGTGAGTGAATTCAAACTTTTGAAAGTTAAATGAGAGGGAATAAAAGGACTTTCCCAAACTTTCATTTTTGCTTTTATGATCTTCGTGAATTCAAATTCTTTTCACCACAAAACCTCGAGAGAAGATGACATGACTTCTTCCATTTATTTAAATGACAAGGTGTTGAAAATATTTGAATTTGATTTGGAAAATATTTCCAACCCAGAACTTTATGCAACTCAATGATTTTCACGAGCTTAAGATAAAATGACTTCTTCAAAACATATGAAATATGAGTTGGGAGTTTCAAAGAATTAAATTCAAAGTTCTTTGAATTTATTTTCAATTTGGCTGTTATTTGAGTTTTATTCAAATTATTTTTCTCCAAAAATAAAATACATGAAAAATAGGGTAACATGATTCCTACAACAGAAAATTGAGAGGAATAAATTTGAATTCATTTTGGTATTTTTAAAATGATTTTATTGATTTTATTAGAGTGAAGCACTGCTTGTTTTATTTGAATTTGTGTATATTTTATTTAAGGCTAAAATAATGTTCATGTTGTAGGAAATTCTTTCTAAAATTTTGATATATTATATGCCTATATAAAATATTTATTTATTTGGTTTTACTATTTTCTTTCATCTCGAAATTAAAAAAAGGAGTTGAGCAGCCTTGGGCCAAAGGCCCAAGCCGCCAAAGCCACCGGTCGGTCAAGGCCAAGGCCACGACGCATCACACGCACCTAGGGAGCCAGGAGCCCCAAGTTTTATTCTATTACAAATCCTAGTAGGATTTGATCCCGCTTTTGTTATTCCGCTTTTTATTCCTAGGATTCCTAATCCTAATCTATTTCTTGTCCCCTACCCCAAGCAAAACCCTCCTCCCCAATATAAATACCCAAGCATCCTCCAACACATCAAATCAACTCGCTCTCCTTCCTCCGCAGAAGAAAGAAGAAGCGCGGCATAGGCCATAGCTCCATGGCCACAGCCACACGCCGCCGCCTCACCAGCCGCTTACCAGCAGCCGCCACCACTTGCCACCGCTGCCGCCTTCACGCCACATCACCGAGCTCCTCGCCGAGGTACTAGCTCAAGGCCACGCTTTTCTAGATCGGTTTCTAGATCGGTTTCGCCCGCTTAGATCGGTTTTTCGCTTTGTTTCTTCCAAACCCTAGATCGGTTTTCTCGCCGTTTTTTCTTCCGTTTTGTTTAGCGAGCGTCATTGATAGATTTTTCTTTTATTTTTAATTTCCGTCATGGACCTATCCGTAGTCCCTAATCTTCAAACAATCATAACTTTTACTCGTAAGTCGGAATCCAACGAAACCAACGCCCACTTCTTCGTTATGATCTCCTCTATCCAAGAATACAACTCAAACATGTTTTTGAAAGTTTTAAAATTTGAATTCAAACAGATTTGTATTTGAACTTCATTTGATCATAACTTGAGTTTCAGAATCTGATTTAGTTGATTCTTTTGCTAATCAAGCTCTTGACCTAAACTTTCCGATAAGGCCAAATTCACATAATTTTGGTACTGTTAGAAATTGTTTTATGCTGCAAGAGTTATTTGATTTGGTTTTGACGCTTTCCTCAATTGTTTTCTTCGTTTTTCCGATCTTTTGAGTGATTGCTTATGTGTGGTTACTATTGCTTGATTACTATAGATTGACCGGAGTGTGACGAGTAGAGCTATCAAGAGTTTTGAGTGCTAATCATCTTCATCAACTTTGCGTGCAAGTAACACTTGACCATATCTTTTCTACTACCCGCTTATTATGCATTAGATCAATCCTCAAACACTTGCATGGTTAGGATCTAATTAAATTGTGGGATGGAAGTAGATTGAGGTAGTACCTACACTGTTTTACTTATGAACCTTTGGGAGTTACTTCACGCTTGCTTATTACGCCATGCTATGCTCAGAGACGGATTGGGTTTAAGTGAATATCCATGACAGATGTGAGATTGATAATTAATGGTTTATCTAAGGTGGCAACTTAAACACACATCTGGTGGATTGAGGCACCTGCTATTCCAGACTTGCCTCAAGGCACCTGGTAGACAGGATTTGCCTGATTTCTTCGGACCGCCACCCAGCCCAAAGGGATCATGAGATTATTCAAACTAGAAACTTCCGTGCAGCCACAAGCCATTATGGGCTCAAGCGAGTTGACTGTTGTGCAAACTCACGGGCGACTAGCGATGTAGGGGATGTAGGTTGGTACGGTTCACCCACATGTAAGGTGCTAGCGCTTCGAAAGACTATGTCTCGGCCATCCGCTTTCAAAACAAAGATGTAAAAGTAGAAACCAAACGGAGGCGATCGAGTCTTGTGGGGAAAAGTGCGCAAACCTCCGCAGAGTGTACAAACTAATCATGGTTAGCCGTGTCCCCGTTATGGACAATTTTGAGTATCTAGTACCGGATATCCTGTTGATCTCATCACGCTACTTAATATAATTTGTTTGGGTTTAATGAGTACTTTTAATTGGGATTGAGAATGCTGTCAACCATTCTCAATGTTTAACAACCACCATGATAGTTAAATAAATTTATTCCTTTGCAGAGGGAAAATTGGCTTTTCGCAAAAAACTGTAACCATAGAGCTTTCCACCAGCCATATATGCATGTAGTATAGCCTATTCTTTCATTACTCTATGTGTTACATTGCCAAAGATATTCCATGTGTCAATTGCTGGCTGCAACTTTTCATGTTGCAGAATTTTCGCATTTACTCAGTAAGTGATACGTTAGGGTTACGATTTCCTATACTCAACTTTGCTGCTGGTGTTGATGGGAATCCACAACCTTGTTAAGCCCGCTATGTTTTGGATTGAGGTAATAGTTTTTACGCTACTTTATACATGTGATTTACCTCTCGTTATAAATCCTTCGAGTACTGTGTGTCAAAGATACCGATCCAGTGGATGACACGAAGCACGAGACTTGATCCATTCGTGTCGGGTCGCTACAAAATCGAATCTACGCCCTAACCAAAGAATCAGAGTTGCAATTTATCAATCGATATACCATGTGATAAATAATACCGTCAGATTACTTATACACACAGTGACACTTGTTTCACCATGCCGATTATTACATCAAAATCTCTTGAGGATAGATTAGTTCGGCAGCTAATGCGCATCGCCATCAAGAATTTCAAAGTTGATTTGGACCAGCTCTCCTTGCCGAGAAAGTTCGATTTTGACATCATCCCTACCGCAAGATATGATTTAGATTTGAACCTTGACCATACTTTAGCATCAATCATCATGCTAACATCCTTTGTACTTACGGTATATTGAGCAGGTTCATTCACACCAAGGTTGCTCATGGTAAGAGAAACTTGGTCATGGTCGCCGGATTGTTGAACGAACTCCTTCGTTGTTCTAGGAATTATCTGTCGCAAACAAGAAGACATACCCAAATGCTTAGATCAACACAAAGGAATCATGTGAAACAACATGGAAAGAAAAAGAACTAAGCACTTACGGGCCAATGCTTACCAAGAAGGTGGACATGTCGGGTTTTTGTAAGGACTTTGGTATATGAAGTGTGAACTGATCCCGCATCGGTTGCCGGCGCAACCGCACGGGCCGAGCAGATGCAAGTGCAAGTGTTGGTGCAATGCCGGTCGCCAAGTCACGGAGATGGTGCTCCTTGTAGAGTGGTGCCGTGTCGGAAGGTGTGCCGCTGGTCGATGCCCGGATCCTCCGGTAGATCGGGACCGATCCGCGATGCGGTCGGTGCCCAATCCTCGCCTGGATTAGACTGGAACATTGCCGTCAAGGCTAGAGCAATCGCCGGTGCTTGATCCGCGAGACAACAAAGGATTGTGTCCGGTCTCGCTATGATCAGCTTTCTAACTTGACTAGGATCCTTGACCGTGATCCAGTTTTTCTTCATTTCTTTTAAACGCCGAGAAGGACTAATTGTATGCTTTTGTTAAACCAAACAGTAGTTCATCATAGGATTCAAATTGTACTGCATAATGACTCGATCCAATTTTTTCCAAGAATATAATTATGGACAGCGCCTTCAATATCGACACCTACATAAGAAGTGAAACCTGCAAAAATAGCCATCATAGAGCAACCAAACGGTTTATTCTATGATGAATGTCACATGGCAAAACCTGCATCGTAAAATTGCAGGAAAAGAAAGACCCGCATATTGAAACGCTTTTGCAAGGTGGATATCATTACATCAACATTTCATAATAGATGGGGATACATACATAAGGCACAAATGCCACAAGAATACATCAACATCATATACAAGATCAACATCCGACTACGGATGAAACATAAACAAGCTCAAACAATATCCACTGCTGCTAGCCTGTGCAGCCGACCTGAACCTATCCCCGATCAAGAAGAAGCGTAAGAAGAACTCCAAAATAAGCAACATCGCCTGGCCATGATCATCGCAAACCTGTACCGCAATCGGTGGTAGTAAACTGTGAGCCACGAGGACTCAAAGAATCCCATTACCATGGGTATCAAGACTAGCAAAGCTTAAATGGGAAAGGAAGGGTAAAGTGGTGAGGTTGCAGCAATGACTAAGCATATATGTGGCTAACATAATGCAAATGAGAGCGAGAAGAGAAACAAAGGAACGGTCACAACTAGCAATGATCAAGAAGTGATCTTGAACTCCAACTTACGCCATACATAACTCCAAACCGTGTTCTCTCTCGATCAACCCCAAAAGAGACACTTTACTACTACGCACACACGGTTGGTGTATTTTAGAAGAGTTTGTTTCAAGTTTACTACAACCGGATATTAACAAATTCCCATCTCGCCACATAAATCATGCACGGCTCTCGAAGTTTATACCCTCGCAGGGTGTCCCAACTTAGCCCATGATAAGCTCTCGCGATCAACAAAGGATATTCCTTCTCCCGAAGACCCGATCAGCCTCGAATCCTGGCCACAAGACATTTCGAAAGAATAAAACAAGACCAGCAAAGCCGCCTGGATGTGCCGACAAATCCTGATAGGAGCTGCACATATCTCGGTCTCAGTGGCACACCGGATGAGCGAGCGCAGACAGAACCGACGAACCTAAGTTGCTAAGGAATGGTCACGACGGTGCTCTAGTTTGGACCAACACTGAGGAGCACCGCCCGGGGGTAATAAAGATGACCTCGGCTCCTAAACCCAAGGAAAAAGGCTGGTGAGGCAAATGGTAAAACCAATGTTGGGCCTTATTGAGGAGTCTTATTCAAAGCGAACCATTGGGGTCCCATAAATCACCCGACCGCTTAGGGACGAAAAACCGGAACATAATATCGATATGACGGAAACTAGGGCGGCAAGAGTGGAACAAAACACCAGCATAAGGTCGAGCTGTCCGGTGTACTAGAGTAGGGGTACCTAGTATCCCGAACTCGCACGGACAGCTTGAAGCGCTTCACTGCAGGGCTGGCCCGACGACCGCTAAGTTTCTCAAAGGGCTCTTTGGAGCCATTCAAGAACAAAGAGTCAAGTCCCCGCAAGAGGAGCTTGCCGAAGGCCACCTGTATGCGAAGGAAGCAAGGCCCCGGCAAGAGGAGCTTGCCGAAGGCTTGGCGGGCGCCGAGCCCCCAAGCGACGATGGTTGTTCTCGCTGCAAGGCGCTTGCCGGGCGGGCGACCTCTCTTCATCTCCGCCCACCACCCGCCAACGTGTCATCACGGGTTCTCTCCAAGGACGGTGTCGGCGGCAGTGCAGCGGGAGCAAAGGATAAGCGCCGACCAAGCTACCATCGTGGCAAACGGAGGCGCACTTGACGGTCCCTCGCATCGTTTCGGGCGATCGAGACGGGCATTGATGACTTTTGTCCCTCGTCACGAGTTAGGGTATAGGTTACCGTGACATCGTATAAAGCGGTGTACCAACCTATGTTTTTACCATTATAACCTTGCCTACTTGCCACGTAGGGTGACCCCTCATGCCTATAAAAGGAGGCCCAAGTGCAACGAGAAAGGGTTCGGGCTGGTTCGGTCCAGCCCTCGCTTAGTTCATCACATCCATAATTAAACCACACTCAAAGTTAGGTCTTGTAGCCCTCATTGCTCCCTAGCAAGAACCCAAGATAATCCACAAAGCAGCAGAGGAGTATTATCTCCCGAGAGATCCGTTGGGTAACCGCTGTGCATCGCCGATCCGCTTTTTGTGCAATCTCCGCCCTCCGAACCACAAGGGGCCCAGGTCCTGAGAGGGTGCTCGTGGGACACGATCAGCTCTCCTCGACATCTTTACGCCGCTGTGGCGGCCGAGGCTGTGTGAACCCGATCCGCGGTCACACGAGTAACTTCATCGACATCGCCGATATGGCGCCAAGAAGAAGTCTTCGCAGCAATTGAGCTGCCCGCTGTTGAACCCACCACCACCGGAGCCATCAGGTGGTGGGGAACGCCGCGGAGGGACCGCGCCGCCGAGAGAGCCCAAGATGCCGCCAGGTCCAAGGACAAGGCAGCGCAGCGCTCGCGCTCAATCCGCACCAAGGCCTTCGCAGGAGGCGCGACCGACAGCGCCATGATACTGCGGCACCATACGCCATTGGATCAAGGCCAAGCTGGAGGATCCCGAGGTTGCCGAGACCCGCATGCACCTCAAAGATGCCGCATAAGTGGAGTACGATCGCTATGGATATCTTCCTAACTTGGTTAGGAGTCCGAGCACATCCCGTTTTTCGCCCGAACGCCGCTACCGCCAACCACACCGCCGAAGCCTTTGGCAAGAGCTCACATTTTTAGATTACCTCCAATAAGGTCGACGAATGGAGGGCCACAATTCGTAGTCTCATCGGCTTCGCTTAACGGCAACGCCCCGCTGGCAACCGAAAGTGCCGCAGCCGCCGGGCGAGGCAACAAGGCGCGAGCCGATGGCGACGAGATTTGCGGGGTGCACCCACCGTGACACTCCCCTTCCCGAAGGCCTAAGATCGCTCGACCGCGGATCCACCTCGACATACGACGGCACGTTGCTGCCGATCCGCGAGCTCGCCGCGCCAACGCCAAGTTCTTCGAGAATGGCAAGAAGAAGACGCCAACCCGACGAAGCGCCAAGAGAAGCGCGCCATTAATCTGACCAACGCGCTCGCCCATCGTCGATATGCATGCGCCGGGGAACCAGCGATTTGTCAGACGCGAAGGTTGCCTGCTGCTCACTCGTGAGCTGCGGCAAGTCCGTGGTCTGGCAAGAAAAACTTCAAACCAGACGTGCCGGAGAAGTATGACGGTAGGACACACCCATCGGAGTTCTCAAGATTTACACCATCGCGTGCAAGCCGCGGGGACGAGACGACAAGATCCTCGCCAACTACTTTCCCTTGGTGCTCAAGCCAAACGCCGATCTTGGCTCATGCACTTGCTTGATGGCTCTATTTCTTCTTGGCAGATTTGTGCCACCAGCTTTGTTGGCGCTCACAGCGGCCACAAGCCTCATGGCTGTGAGAGTGATCTCCACCTGCTTGCCTGTAAGGAGGGGGGAGTCTCTCGCAAATTCATCCAGAGATTCACCGAGTGCACTACAACATCCTGACGCCCACCCCGCCAGGGTGGATCAGCATTCCATCGTAATGTACGAAATCGCAGGATGAGGGAGGAGATGGCGATGTGCAAAGTGAAAGACGCCAACGAGCTCACGCCTCGGCCGACAAGTGTGCACGCTACCGAAGAAGGAAGAAGACTCCTGTGAGAAAATGTGGAGCAGAGTTCGACAAGGGGATCGCCTGGCAAGAAATAGCCGCGCGGAACAACAGGAGGAAGAAAACCAAGAAGTACTAGTTGTCGAGCAGTCCGCAAGGATGGTGCCGCTAACAAAGCTAAGGTCGGTGGCTCCGCAAGGAGGTTGCTGACGCCGACCGCTAAGTCGGGCGGCCACCGACAAGCCTCGACAAGCTCCAACAAGCAAGATCAGAAATCCACCGCACTAAAGGCCACGATCTCCGTGAGTTGCAAGAAAGTCGAGCAGCTTGTTGAGCTACGAGAGCTGAATACGAAGTAGACAAGGAGAAGGCCCAAGAAGGTGCAGTGCAGCAAGTAAGAAGAGACCCGGTCGGGAGGACGCCATGTAGCAAGGCTGGGCAAGGCCGCAAGACAGACTTCTGCGGCGCCGCGACAAGGAAGAATATGAAGATGAAGATGACGAGGACGATGAAGACGATGAAACCGATGAGCAGGAGTTTCAAAAGGCAACGGAGGTCCTTTGCGCCGACGGTGCGCGTCAAGATACCTCGCACCGCCAACTCAAGCAATGGATGCGGAGGTCAATGCAGCAGTAACCATCCATAGAGTCACGCGAACCTCTCGGCGGTCCAGACGCCCATCATCTTTGACATTGAGGATCACCCGATCGCATCATCGCGGTCGGGTGTTTGCCGATGTTGGTCTCACCAACCATCCGCAACCTCAAGGTCACAAAGATGTTGGTTGACGGTGGGGGTCGGCCTGAATTTGATCTCCTCTCGCAGCGCTCCGTAAACTTCAAATCCCCGACATGTAGCTCAAGAAACCGGTACTTTCCAAGGAATCAACCCAGGAAGGAGCAAGCCCAAAGGGAAGATCACGCTGTTGTAATATTCGCAGCGAAGCTCAACTTCAGAACTGAGAGGGTCACGCTTGACGTCGCCGATTTCCCATTGCCTTACAATGGCATACTTGGCCGCCCAGACTCGCCAAGTTCATGGCCGCCTCTCATTATGCTTACAACCTACTAAGATGCCCGACCCGATAAGCGCCATTTCTGTCCATGGCGACAAGAAAGATGCACTTATCTCACCGACAAGATTTACCGGGATGTAGCAGCCACGACAGACAGCAAACCACTTACCGCTGAAGCTCCCGGGGAAGAAGAAACCACTAGGTCCGCAAGAGCTCTGCTGCCCACTCCGCAAGCGCATCTCTTCGGAGTGCTGCGCCACCGCCGAGGACGCACCATCGAGCTCCACCGCAAGTGCAACAAGACGATGGCAGCTCCGCCAAAGACCAAGAAGGTGCCCGCCAAGGAGGACGGCGCCGGTGGTACCTTCACCATCAAGCCACGCTTGATCCTAAATAGGAAGGCGAGCTCAAGAGCTCTCGGGCGAATGTCGGCGTGTTTGCATGGCAACCATCCGACATCCCCGTGTTCCCTGTGAAAGTAATTGAGCATCACCTAGCTGTCTGTCCTCACGCCGCCCGCCAAGCAAAGAGTTAGGAAACAAAGTGTGGAGAGCCAAGAGTTCATAGCAGAAGAAATCAAGAAATTGGAAGCAAGCAGGCTTGTCGAGGAGTCCTCCACCCCACGTGGTTGGCTAATCCGTAGTTGTACGCAAGGCTAATGGGAAATGGAGACTTTGTATTGACTTCACCGACGCAATAAGGCTTGTCCTAAGGACCCATTTCCCTGCCGCCAGACGACCAGATTGTTGACTCCACGGCCGGATGCGATCTGCTTTCATTTCTTGATGCATATTCAGGATATCATCAGATCTTCATGGCGTAAGAGGATGAAGAGAAAACCGCATTCATTACACCATGTGGCACGCATCGCTTTATACGGATGCCTTTCGGGTTTGAAGAATGCTGGTTCAACCTTTGCAAGGGTAGTCCATGATGCCTTTGACCACGATACACGTAAATGTAGAAGCTTACATGGATGACATAGTGGTCAAGAGCAAAGACAAAGCGACTCGTTCAGGATTTGATGAGACGCTTGCAAACCTCGCGCAAGATCAACCTCAAGCTCAACCCCGAGTAGTGCGTGTTTGGAGTCCCTTCCGCAAGCTTCGGTTCTTTCAGTATCTCAGGGAATTGAAGCCAATCCCGACAAGATCAAGGCCATTGAGCAGATCGGAAGCACCAAAGCGCCGCCAAGGATGTCGAGGCTTGCCGTTGCGTATTGCTCTCAGAAAGTTCATCTCTAAGTCGGTTGAACGCGCCGCCGCTTTTTCAAGATTTTGAAAAGGCAGGTTCAATGAAATGGACTCCTCGGCGGAGATCGCGCTGCAGACTTGAAGAGATACCGCCTCCGCCCAATACTTGTCGCACTCTAGGCCACAAGAGAAGTTGTTGTCTGATATAGCGGCAACCAATCAAGTGGTTAGTGTTGCGTTAGTAGCGGAGAGGGAGGCGATGATGAGCCAAGCAACCGAGGCAAGCGTGATCCAGCGACAAGCAAGGGCTTCGCCACAAGCTCGTCCCATAAGGACGGATCAGCGAGGGTTGCGCTAAGATATGAAGAAGATGGTGCAGCCCAAGATACTTTGTGAGTTCCTCTCAGGGGCTAGATCAAGGTACTCGTGTGCGTAAGCTGCTTTTCGCCTCCTCATGGCCTCGAGAAAGCTGCGCCATTACTTCCAAGCACATGAGATAACAGTTGTCACTGCTTCAACTGAAGAGGATTTTGCAAAATCCGTAAGCAACAGGCAGGATTGTTGAGTGGCTTGAACTGCCAAGCTTTGGTCTCAAGTTCGAAAGCACTTCAACTATCCGCAACAGGCATTGGCAGAATTCATAGCGTGAGTGGACGCCAACGCAAGATGAAGAAATTCCAGACAAGCATCCCCGCCAAGGAGGCAAATAAAGAGTGGCTGATGTACTCGATGGTGCCTCAGCGGCACGGCGCCGGTGCCGGGCGTCGCTTATCGCACCCACCGAGGAGCACCTCAAGTACATAGTCCGTGATGCACTTCCCAAGGAACAAGCAACAACAATACCGCAGAGTATGAAGGCTTGCTTGCCGGTCTCGTGATTGCGTGGACCTTGGGATCAAGAAGCTCATTGTCGGGGACTCGCAACTTGTCGTCCGCCAAGTAAATAAAGATTATCGAGTCCATTGATGGAAGCGCACGTTGATGAAGTGAGGAAGTCTGAAGAGCACTTTGAAGGCTCGCAAATGGAACACGCTCCAAGAGCATGTAATGATATAGCTGATGGCCTCTCCAAATGTGCCGCACTTAAGTTACCCTGAACCAGGATTTTTGTGCTCAAGCTTAACTCAGCCAACCGTAACACCATCAACAGACAGAGCAAGAAGAGAAAATTGGTTTCGGCGACTACTTTCCGCAGAGCTCTCCGTCGCCGCCAAGAAGATCCCTAAAACCAACGCGAAGTATCACCGAGGAGCAGTCTGTTCGACAAACCATGCAATTTGTATCGCTGAAGCAAACGCCCCGACAAGTTTAGCTCCTGCAAGCTTGCCGGGATCATCGAGTTCCCGGACCCATGCGTCCTTGCCAGAGAAGCTGATGTTCCCGCAGCGATAGATGAGCCTTTAACTTGTTGTCGAGCCACAGTGCTCCAACATGGGCACATCAAATCGCCCATTTCCTTCGACAGAGAACTTCCCAAAGAACAAGAAGAAGCGAAAAAGTAGCCCGGCAGCAAGTATGTACCAGTTTGTCGACAACATCCCGCATGTAAGAAGACTCAACGGAGTGAAATTGAAGTGTATTTGCCGAAGATGGATGTAAGTTGTTCGCAGAGATACACGGAGGCATATGTGGTCACCACATTGGCGAAGAGCACTTGCCGCAAAGCTTCCGGCAAGGATTCTTCCGCCGAAGCCTCCAGATGCAATCGCACAAGTAACCAAGTGTGAAGCGTGTCGGCCCATTCAAACAGATACACCAACCAGCTCAAGCTCTCCAGCGATCCCTTTATCCTCGGCCCTTTCGGGTCTCGGGTTCGACATCCTCGCCCTTTCCCCCAAGCTGTCGTCTGGGGCTTTGAATACTTGTACGTGAGTAATCGACAAGTTCACAAAGTGGCCGGAAGTGGAACCAGTGAGGAAGGTGACAGAGACAGTCACCAAGTTCTTCAGTCAATTGTTTGCCGCTTTGGGATTCCTAACCGGATCATCACCGACAACGCATACGTTCACGAGCCGCACCTTCATGCAAGACGCCCAAGATCTTGGCACCAAGATCTGCTTTGCTTCGCTCTCATCCGAGAAGCAACGGTCAAGCAGAGAGCAAACGCTGAAGTGCTGCGAGGACTCAAGACCGTAACTTTCGACTGCCGCGGCGCGGAAGGAACTGGATCGAGGAGCTGCCGGTGGTTCTTGGTCGATCAGACGACGCCAAATCGAGCCACCGCCGTACACCCTTTGCTCTAGTCTACGGAGCAGGCAGGCGCTCTCCCCACGGAACTCAGATATGGGTCACCGAGTGCTCGCTATGATGAGCTTTGAGCAAGAGCAGCTGCGACAAGATGACACGCTGCCTCGAGGAAGATCGCCTCAGCTGTCAGACGAGCTGCTCGTTATCAAAGAAGCTTTGCGCCGCCACCATAGCCGCAGTTAATGCCGGAAGCTTCGAGGAAGGCGACTTGTTCTTCGGCGCTCAATCCGCCAAGAATTCCAACAAGTTGACGCCGAAGTGGGAAGACCTTATCGGGTGAAACGAGTCACTAGGCCCGGCGCTGTCCGCCTTTGAGACCGAAGATGGCTTTCCGTGAGCAATACCTCGGAACATAGAGCATCTTCGCAAGTTTTACCATGAGGCGCGGCTGTTTAACCTGCTCAAGAACCACCCTTTTGTACAAGTCTTGCCGCTGTTGCATGTAATCCTTTTGTACAAAGCCGCAAGCGCAGAATTCTGCAGCATCAAGAAGTTTATGTGTTGCACATTATTTTGTCAATACATGCTTTCATAATCATATATGCATGTATTTACTAACACCTTTGTGCAGCACCGCACCAAGTAAGTTTATAATGAGCCATTAGGCTCCATAACTTTATTTTCTTCTTTCTTCTCAAACAAGAAGAAGGTTCATCCACCCACAAGTTAACCGGGGAGGAGGAGATAATGGTGGGATGGCTGCCGTCAGCCAAGGAATTGTCGCTTGCCGAAAATGGACAATGATAAGCTAAGTTGCTAAGTTTAAACCACTAGTTCTAAATTTTTAAGTTATCTTCCTCTAATCGATAGTACTTTTGTATGGAAAACCTGCGCGCTGGAGGAACCAATCGTGACTGGTCGCTACTTACTTTTGTTTCGAGTCCGCTCAACAACTTAAGTGAGCTGCAAGCTAGTCCGCGACGAGGTTGTTTGTCGGTAGCTAATTCTGGCCAAAGCAGGGTCACTGGAAGTTCCGCGACTCTGCGGCCAAGGCAGAAGGGTGCCTCGCACCGCAATTCTCCGAAAGCGAGGGCAAGAACATACAAGGGAAGAAATCTAGTAAAGGAAATAACATTGCATTCGATGGCCTAAGATAGTGTATATTACATAATAAATTGTCGCAAATCTAATAGATTTTTGCTCAAAACATGATCTACAGCGACAAGAGAGAGATAGACTTGGCGGCCTAGTCCACGCGGGTCGCCTCTCGAGCTCTTAACTCCGGCCACCCTGCCCACGGCGGGTGCGACAAGGGTCTTGAGTGCTTCAACATGGGCGGATGGAGGCAGGGACTTGAGGGCCTTGGTGAAGTCGACGCCTGGGTTGCGGAAGGCCACCTTCATCAACACCTTCCGGAGCTCTAAGCACGCATTTCTTGGCGTGATCCTCCGCCAGCCAGGTTTCGAACCTCGCCCGGAGCCGCCGGATACCCGCCAACACGCCTTTGAAGAATAGGCTGAGCTTGACGCTGGGTTGGAGGTTCTCGCTTGCGGAATATCCAAGATCTGTCATCCCCAACCCATCAGCTCATTATGGATGCCAAGCGGCGGTGTCCACAAGACCTTCTCGCCCAATGCATTATGCTGCCCCGAAGATTATTCGGGCGGTCACAAAGATTCAACAACAACTCCTAAGTGGCCTTGATCTTTTCCAGCAGGCCCGCTTTCCGCCTCCTTGGCGCTGCTTCAACGCCTCCGCTAAGGTGGTCAATTTCAGCCCGTGATCGGGCCTTGAGTCCTTGGCGCGCTCGAGCTCTTTCGATCTTCTCAAAGAAACGATTTTGTAGCTCGCCGAGGGTGTAAGCTGCCCTTCTCACGCCGCGCTCAACCCGCGACCTCCTTGGCACTCTTCTCCGAGGGTGGACTCCAGCTAAGCTACCCTTGTCTCCACCTCTTGGCGGCCTTCGGTAGCCGCAGCAGCATCCTTTTGCCTCCGAAGTGGCCCGCTAATCGCTTTGCTCACGCGCGAGATCTTCTCAAAGCTCGCCGAGGTTGATCTTCCGCCGCGCCACCACCTTCGCGCTGG
>JAHIAM010006573.1:0-65398 GCA_021605205.1 Aegilops longissima | reverse complement strand
TCTAATATCACCACCTTTATATCGCAAAACTATTGCAAGGAATCAAACATATCATATTCAGCGATCTACAAGTTTTATGTAGGATTTTATGACTAACCATGTGAATGACCAGTTCCTGTCATCTCTCTAAATAGATATAAGTGAAGCAAGAGAGTTTAATTATTTCTAAAAAAGATATGCCCAGGCTCTAACAAATATAAGTGAAGCAAAAGAGCATTCTACAAATGGCGGTTGTCTATGAAAAGAGAAACAGGCAATCCAAACTTCAAATGATATAAGTGAAGCACATGAAGCATTCTATAAAGCCATACTCAAAAGATATAAGTGAAGTGCATAGAGCATTCTATAAATCAACCAAGGACCATCTCATACTAGCATGGTTCATAAAAGAAAAATAAAAACCTAATTGGAAAAGACGCTCCAGGACTTGCACATATCGCATGAACGAAACGAATCCGGAAACATACCGATATTTGTTGAAGAAAGAGGGGATGCCTCCCCAGCATCCCCAAGCTTAGACGCTTGAGTCTCCTTGAATATTTACTTGGGGTGCCTCGGGCATCCCCATGCTTGAGCTCTTGCCTCTCTTCCTTCTTCTCACATCGAGATCTTCTCGATCATCGAACACTTCATCCACACAAAACTTCAACAGAAAACTCGGTAAGATCCGTTAGTATGATAAAGCAAATCACCACTCTAAGTACTGTAGCAAACCAATTCATATTTTGTTTTTGCATTGTGTCTACTGTAACATAACTTTTTCATGGCTTAATCCACTAATATAAATTGATAGTTTCATCAAAACAAGCAAACTATGCATCAAAAACAGAATCTGTCAAAAACAGAACAGTCTGTAGCAATCTGAACATTCACCATACTTCTGGTACCCCAAAAATTCTACCAAATTAGGAAAAATAAACAAGTTGTACAGAAAGACAATGCAGAAAGAATCAGAACTATTTGACGTTCCAGTAAAAAAAAATTAAAATTCACGCACTACAACCAAAGTTTCTGTCCTGTACCGCACAAACCAACAAGCATTGTAAACATCCTAAAGGAAAACCTTGGCAGATTATTTTTATAATACAATGGAATTGTACAAGGGGATAATTATTTTTGTTGAAAATTTTCTGTAATCAAGATTCACAAAGTTGCCGTGAGCATGAACAAAGTTCAAGGAGCTCTCCCAGTTCAACAATGCTTGTCTTTCTCACTTTCACTTTCCTTTTTGAAAAAGTTTTGGGTTCCCCTCTTTATTTTTGTTGTTTTTAAACTATAAGAAAGCACTCAACAGAAATAAATGACTCTCTAAAACTTCCGGGTTGTCTTCCTGGCAGCGCTTTCTTTAAAGCCATTAAGCTAGGCATATAGTGCTCAAGTAGTGAATCCACCCGGATCCCAAGGTATATCAAAGCCAATTTTAATGAGCAATGATTTGTAATTTAGTAGTGAGCACAAAGTAACATATATCATGTAATGACGAGGTCTAACTCTCTTCCTATGCATCGGCATGTCATAAAAGAACAATTCATGCACACATAGTAAAGGCCAATGCATAGTATAAACAGTTTCTTGCAATTTTATTGTATTGGAGACATAGAGAGGTTGAGATATAGTTCCTCTCTCATAATAATTGCAAGTAGGAGCAGCAAGCACATGCATATTATATTTATCAAAATCATCATGTGCAATAGTATAAGGCAACCCATCAATGTAATCCTTAATAAGTGCGAACTTCTCCGATATAGTGTAATCGGGAGAATTCAAAAAGATAATAGGACTATCATGCGTGGGTGCAATAGCAACAATTTCATGTTTAACATAAGGAACTATAGCAAGTTCATCTCTATAAGCATAATTCATATTGGCATCTTGGCCACAAGCATAGCAAGCGTCATCAAAAAGGGATATTTCAAAAGAATCAACGGGATCATAGCAATCATCCTTCGGTAAGCACGAAGGGGAATTAAACAATGTATGAGTTGAAGAGTTACTCTCATTAGAAGGTGGGCGCGGGTGATCAATCCGCTCTTCCTCCTTTTGTTCTTCGCTCTTCTCATCATCTTTTTCATCCAATGAGCTCACAGTTTCATCAATTTCTTCTTCCATAGCTTCCTGCAAAATATTAGTCTCTTCTTGGACAGCGTTAACTTCCTCAATAAATGTATCAATATTGGCATTGAATTTATAATTTTCATAGCAATATCTAAGTATAGCAAAATTTTCAGGTCTGTAAATAGCATCATCAAAATTTTCACATGTTTTAAACAAAGATTCTATTTCATAAGCACCCATAAAAGCAACAAATTCTTCTATTTGTTCCACATCATAGTAATCATATATACCTTTAGCATAAGAAGCTAAGGTTTTATTATCATTAAATTTGCATGAAAAGTCAAGGTGTGGAGACTTCATCCTAGAGCAACAAGTATAATCATATCTCAAGCATAGTTCCCGAGCATACCAATACAACATATTAATTTGATCCCATAATAGTTTCCCTTTTTGTGTCGAGCGATAATCCCTAAAGTATTCACGTTGATCCAACGTTACTCCCATTATAAAGTTGAATGGGGTTTTCTCAGGATTATCAAAGTAGTACAAAATATTTTTGTCATGATGAGAATCGAGGGTTTTAGGAGTTACCCCATCCTCATGAGTAGCAAGTACACCTATTTTTTTGGTATTTTGTGTTCCATATCCATAACTAAAGATAGAGAACAACAAAGAACAGCAAATAAAAATTACTTAGTGATAAAGCAAACAAGCACACACGAGAATATTCACCCCACTCTATGACTCCCCGGCAACAGCGCCAGAAAAAGGTCTTGATAACCCACAAGTATAGGGGATCAATTGTAGCCTCTTTCGATAAGTAAGAGTGTCGAACCCAACGAGGAGCTAAAGGTAGAACACATATTCCCTCAAGTTCTATCGACCACTGATACAACTCTACGCACGCTTAACGTTCGCTTTACCTAGAACAAGTATGAAACTAGAAGTACTTTGTAGGTGTTTTCGGAAAGGCTAGCAAGAAAATAAAGAGAGCGTAAACATAAACTAGGGGCTGTTTAGATAAAGACACAACTAAAGTAAATATGGCGAGTGTGGAAAAGTGGTGGTAGGAGTTGTGGAATTGTCCCTAGGCAATTGACTATGTTACTAGACCGGTAATCACTATTGCAATTCTATTTGAGGGAGAGGCATAAGCTAACATACTTTCTCTACTTGGATCATATGCACTTATGATTGGAACTCTAGCAAGCATCCGCAACTACTAAAGATTCATTAAGGTAAAACCCAACCATAGCATTAAAGTATCAAGTCCCTTTATCCCATACATAAACAACCTACTTACTCGGTGCATGCTTCATCCTCCACGCCACCCACCATAAGTAAATCATAAACATATTGCAAACCCTACAGCGGGAATCCATCACGCTTGCGCGACACGGAGGGCACAATAGGACAGCACCAATAATAAAACATGCAATTCAAACCAATCATAGCAATTCATCAATCACCGATAGGACAACGAAAATCTACTCAGACATCATAGGATGGCAACACATCATCGGAAAATAATATGAAGCATAAAGCACCATGTTCAAGTAGAGGGTATAGCGGGTTGCGGGAGAGTGGATCGCTGAATATAGAAGGGGGAAGGTGATGGAGATGTTGGTGAAGATGACGGTGGTGTTGGTGAAGATCGCAGTGATGATGATGGCCCCCGGCAGCGCTCCGGCGCCATCGGGAGCAAGGGGGAGAGAGGCCCCCTTCTTCTTCTTCTTCCTTGACCTCCTCCCTAGATGGGAGAAGGGTTTCCCCTCTGGTCCTTGTCTCCCATGGCTTGGGAGGCGAGAGCCCTCCGAGATTGGATCTATCTCTGCTTTTCTGCGTTACATCGCTCACACCGTTTCGCGTATATATGGAGATCCGTAACTCCGATTGGCCTGAAACCTTCGCCGTGATTTTTTTTCCGAATATTAGCTTTCTTGCGGCAAAAGAAGAGCATCAACCGCCTTACGGGTGGCTCACGAGGGTAGGGGGCGCGCCCAGGGGGGCAGGCGCGCCCCCTGCCTCGTGACCACCTCGGGCACTGGTTCGTGTTGGTTTTCCTTCCAAATTTTCCATATTTTCCAAAAATAAGCTCCGTCCGTTTTTATCCCGTTTGGACTCTGTTTGATATGGATATTCTGCAAAACCAAAACATGCAAAGACAGAACTGCACTGCACCTTTGGATCAATATGTTAGTCCCAAAAATAGTATAAAAGTTGCCAAAAGTATATGAAAGCTGAATAATATTGGCATGGAACAATAAAAAATTATAGATACAACGGAGACGTATCTCAGGATAAATCGGGTTGGCTTAGTGGGTGCTGCACGCCTGAGCCCTGAACGGACTGGGAAGGTAGGCACGGCGGCACGCCCGGGCTGCGGTGGCGCTGTTGGGCGAGCGACTCCTGACCTCCTGTTAGTCCGGCATCTCCTCCTAGAGTCATGCCGTCCGGGGACGACAAGTCACCGGCGAGGAAGGCGGCTGGGGGCGAGTAGAGATCGGAAGCGCGCAGCAGAACAGAGGGGAATCGGGGCCTGGGCCGACCCAAAATCCCAGGGTGGGTCGCGGCCCACCGTGGGCACCCTGTAGAGATACACACCCGAGTGTTCTTCTGCTAGCATTTTTTTTAGCAAAAGAGGGTTTCCCCTCCGTTTTCTATTAAAGAAACCACCACGAAACCAACATGATCAATTAAACCCTAAGCATGATCAATTAAACCCTATTATGACTGTGCCATGGCAGATTTAAAGCTGCAAACCGGGGAAATGCTATTTAGCATCCATTGTTTGCTTCTAACTAAGAACTAAATTCTAAGAGCTGAAAAGAAAGTACAGTAACCTAGTTACGATCTATTTTCTGGTAGAGATCAAAAAGTTGAGGAGATATGAAGTACCACCTCTCTTGCGGCGCTGTGTAGGCATTGGGGGTGCGATGGCTGTCGGTGGCGTTGAAGCAGATCTGCGAGCGTAGACGGGTGTATCAGGGGATAAGTCCCGTTGCGGTGGAAGAGAAGGTCGTGTGAGCGGCGCCGGCAAAGAGGAGGACGGCGCTGATGAAGCGAGAGGACGCGATGCAAGGCTCTTGGTCCGTCGCCGTGGATGAGAAACGTCCATCTCTAGCAGTGGACGACGCGGTCTTGGTAGGCGCTCCGGCATGGTGGAGGATGGTGGCGATGGATGGGGTGGAGGACGGCGGCGATGGATGGGGTGGCGGACGGAGGAGGCTGGTGTGGGGATGGTGTTCTAGCGCGGACGGTGTATGAATGGGAAAATGGAGGGAGAGGTACGGGGAACCATGTTTTTGGGACGCGCCTATCTGAAATATGGGAAAGTTACGAACTTAGCCCCCATTTAAAGTTTGGACGTCCCGTCGGTTGGGGATAGGACGGTAATCTCGCATCTCGCCAATATTTGCACAGAGTGATTTCTTGCGAGGAGAGGGTGTTTTGGCGCCCATGGTTGGCGCCCACGGTGTATGAACGGGGCCGACAAGTAGGGCGGTTGTGTCACGTCTGAGTGAAGTTACAAACCTGCCCCTATTGAAAATATTTTCCTACATCGATTTCGGCCGAGGCGAGTTCGTTTTGCCTCCCACCGTGTATCAATGGGGAAATGGAGGGAGAAATAGAGGTCTTTCGGACGAGCTAGAATCAAATGTGTTTTGCCGCCCATGTTTGGCCCCCACCGTGTCGGAATGGGCTCAGAGGTGGTCGTGTCACGTCTAATTGAAGTTACTAACCTACCCCTATTGAGAGCAGTGGAAATCGGGCCTATGGATTGTCCGTGTAAGGGGTAGACAGTAATTTCCATCTCCCAAACACTTGGCTTCGGGCAGCCGACGTGGGAGTGGACATTTTGCCGCTTCTTTCGAATTTTGGGACAATAAGCATCCATGTTTACCCTGGCAACTAAGTTCGAATCTATTTTGTATTCCTATACAAATCTTTATAAATCATTCTATGTGTTTTTATATATCTTCAAAAGCAGGACAAAGATGTATTCCACTTTCATATATGAATATGATTTACAAATGCTGATACTCGAATTCAGAAGCTAGAATCCAGTTTAAGGTGAATTCGAATATTTGGAACACTTTATGTCCAACTCAAATGTCACATGCAACATAATGTGTACTCCCATTTAGATATGTACACAAGCGATGTATCAAGATTCAAATACGAGTCAATCAACCAAGAATGTACAAAACTAACAGACATATAAACACTTATAGATATGGATCAATAATATCAACTAACATACATAAGCCAGGCCGTTGTATTTTTTTTGCTAGAAGAGAATCCTTTTTCTAGCGAAGCTAGTACAACATCTTGGCCCTTTCCGATGCGTGCCACTTATGGTCCATCTATACTACTATTATTGCTGAATGCACATTCAGCCCGATTGGCATATTTATAGGTCTGGCATAGCAATCAAAATGAAACGTCTCCGAGTCTTATCAATTAATACAGACTTGTTCTCAAATAAAATTACAAACCAAAAAACAAAAACAATTATTACATGATCTCTAAAACAAATGGTTTGATCGATTACATGAACAAACAACACAAAGCTTTGTTCAACGATGGAAAGAACATTTCACCTATTATTTACCAAGTGGAAATTTAATTTCCCTTTTTCCTTCAGGACCTTAACAATGCGGTCAGTCTCAGCTTGCTTCGTTTTGAAATCCACCAAATATTTAATGGTTGTCTTGAGTACTTCTTGTGATTGTGTTGTTTGCTTCCTCAACATGTCAACTTCATCTCTAAGTGCAGAAGCAGAATCTCTTTCTACCACTAGTTTAGTCTCTAGAGCATCAGCAGTTGGCAATTCATGATGCACGATTGGGACGGTGCCACTGCTGTGGGATGATACAACGTCCATGGGGACCTCGCTCTTTGATCTTGGGCTAACCTGTTTTTCCATTAAAGTTCTGATTGGATTCCGAAAAGTTGAAGTTAGCAAAATATCTCAATTGGGAGTTATAACAGCAAACCAGTTAAACAAACAAGGAATTAAAGAGTTTCAGTTGGATGCTGAAAAGTAGTTATTAACATCATTGTAACCGGTTGTTGCAGCGGCAAAGCAGTTAAACAAACAAGTTTTCCAAAAGGTACCTGTTGTGGCATTGGAGTTTCTCTTGGATCCTGAAAATTTGAGTAGCCAGTAACATGATTAGAGCAACTGGGTGCAGCAGCAAAGCAGTTAAACAAACAAGTTTTGCAAAAGGAACCTGTTGTGGCATTGGAGTTTTTCTTGGATCCTGAAAAGTTGAGTAGTCAGTAACTTGATTAGAGCAACAAGTTACAGCAGCAAACCTGTTACACAAATATATTTTTGAAAATGTACATGCTATGCAATTGGACTTCCAATTGGATCCTGAAAACTTGAAGTTGGTAAGATGATTACAGCAACAAGTTACAGCAGCAAACCAGGTAAATAAGGAAGTTTCTGAAAACATACCTGTTGTGCCAACGAAGTTTCAGTTGGATCCTGCAAACTTGACTATTAGCAATCAATAAATAAAGTTTTGCAAGAGCCATAAGAAACTAACATGAACTAGTAAAACTAACAAGTTCTTGGCAATGTATTAAATTCATAGTTTAAAAAGGTGTGCCTAAGCGAGCGCTTAAGCACACCTAGGCTCTAGGCGTTGGAAAAACTCATTGCGCATAACTACGCTTAATCTGCGCATAATTGCGCATAAGCATACGCTTTGGTGAGTAAAGTGCAAGGCGGTGGCAAAACACACAATTTACGCCTAGCGCTTTTTTGAACTATGATTAAAGTAACAAGTCGGTAATGTTTACCAGCAACACAGACATCAGTAAATTTCTTTGATGTAAGCAAAATGATTCCAACACATATATAAGTTAAAAAGACGGTGTCCCTCATATAAACCTGACAGTTGTCTATCTATGAACATGCAAACATTACTAGTGCAACAAGTGATAACGATAAACCATTTAAACAAACAGGTATCGAACGTAAATTACACGTGAATTACATTGCACCCTAGAAGTACATATGACCAGCTATCTACATGCTTAAGTAGCTATTTAGGTTCGAGCAAACAGGTAATTCTTAACAGTAGTATCAAACACATAGATAGGCGCAATCTATAATATGATTAACGAGCTATGGCATTATGTAATCAGTAGCAAACTAAATTAAGCCAAGCAACGTAATTGAACAATTTTGCAATAAATGGCTAACTAAAATTCCGAGAAGCAAGTAACTGAACTTACGCTAGCTCTTTCTATAGGCACACTGCAACTTCTTTTTCACTTAAAAGGTTCTACGAAGGAGTCCATGGCATCAATTGCTTGGATACGCAGTTCCAATACTTCTTTTTTCCCACACTGCATTGGTAAGTCGAATGGTTAATCTGGTAAGATGGTGCGTCCTTGATATGTTATATGAGGACGTGTAGTTAGACTAGTTATAGCCACACACATCACACTGGCTTTTACTGTATATTTCACGCGATTACATTTGACATATCGAGATCTAAGCAATCTACAATAGGATGAAAAAATGGACATCCTTCACATTCTTGGCGACTCCGTTCATAGAAACAAGCAATTCAATCATTCTGTGGTAAATCGAAATCACCACTGGAATATTTTTCACTACCCGAATCATACACGCAAAAAGGGGCGATGCCACCATAGGGGCTGGTATGGGCGGTCGCCTCGGGTGGCTAGAAAGTGTGCACCTAGATTGAGTCATCCAGGTTGGCCAAGGCTAGTTTTGTTCGTCCAACGCACGAGCAGGCAATGTAAAAATGAATAAAAACGTTTCAATTTGGATGGGCCAATAACATAAGTGCATGGCAGACCTTATAGCAGGCTCGCGGCCCAAACGAGTGCCTCCCATATCGATCGACAACAGGAAAAATCCCAATTTGTTCACTCCAGCCTCCAGTTTGGTTCGCTCCTAACCTAGCCGCTGCTGGACAGACCGACACAACACTTCCTCGCGCCCTCGTTGGAGGGCGGTCGCCGGGCTTTAAGCGAATGTAAGGAAAGGAAGATGAAGATCCAACCCTGGGTGTAGCCTGCGTGGGAGGCAGCGGTGGCAGCACGGGCATGGCATTGAGCTTGCGCAAACGGACAGTCGCAGCTTGCAAGAGTAGCATGCGCAACGAGCAGGTACATCACATCCCTGATTGTATCTAATTCAACTGTTCAATTTCTGGCCAATAGTTAAACCTGACGGTGTTGTAAAACTGCTTGTATGTAGGGAATCTATGAGAAAATGAAACCAATTTCTGCTTATTTTATAACTCCCCAATCAATATTGAACTGAGTGAATCTGATGTATCTAATCAAGTTTCTGGTGCAAACATACAAGCTCATGTAGTTCTTGAGCCTGAAGTGTCTAGTGAACAGACTGCTAATGAAAGATTTGATGCAAACATATTACATGCTCCTGGTGATGAACATATAGTGTCTAATGAGGGATCTAATGCAAGCATTTTGCAAGCTCCCATTGAAGGATTTAGTGTCTAATGATGATCTGCTATGTTGAGAGAGACATAGAGATTTGCAGGCATTGATGAGAAGCAAATTATAGTACATTTTCATGGCTTGAGGAAACGTCGAGGCCATTTACCAGAAAGTCCCCGTATCATGACAATGTTGCATTTTGTGTTTTTTGGTGCTTACATCATTTAATGTTTTATAATCTGAACTACTTTGGATCATTAGCTGGTTTTCAAAGTGCATGTAGCTTCACATTTCTCAAGTTATGTTGATTTCTGGAGTGCAAGTGCCTTCGTATTTTTTAAGTTAAATGTTCGCCCCTGGTAACTTGAATTCGTGGATCCGCCACTTTACACAAATCATACATGCAGGCCAGTACGAATTAAATGAAATGCAGGGACTTACGCTAGCTCGTTGTACAAGCTCACTGTAGCTCTGATTGCGCTTGGGATGTTCCATGTACAAGTCCATGTTACCACTTGCTTGGATGTGCAGGCCTTGTGCTCCTTGCATCCCCCTCTACATTTTTGACACGGTGAATGGTTGATCAAATAAGAGGAATCGACCTTGCTGTTGTACCGGAGGACAGATACTAACAAGGTTATACGGGTGTGCAGGATGTGTACCAGATCCTGTAGCGCCATCATGCTTCGCTAAAAAATGGTTTTGCTTGTTTCAGATGATATCTCCTGAAGAGATAAGAGTTAAAGTCAGAGTTGCATAGGTGTGTAAGCTAAGAGAGCAGTGAAAGGATATCCAAACATCATCGGAACAGTGCACAAGGGAGTGATGTGTGGATACCTAGTTCGGGCCAGCGTTTGGGCATGCTCTCCTAGCTAGAGTGCGGGTCACTTCAGAGCCGTTGAGGGTGATACGCTGGCGTTTGCTCGCCGCGCACGGATGCAGATCTTGAGTGGCAGCGGAGCGCTACGATGCGGTGGGCAAGACCGTTGGTGAAGCCGCAACAACCTCGGGGGGCGTAGGTGCGACGATGTGCTCGGTGAAGTAGCCCCGGTGAGGTGGGAGACGACATCGGTGAAGCGCACCTGATGCGGTGGAAGTCGATGTCTGTGAGGCACGTCGGTTGCGGCGGCCGACGTTGTCGGTGGACCACCCGGTGCGGTGGACGAGGGCGTAGATGAGGTAGCTCCGGTGCGGTGGTGAAGTGCGACCGTCGTCTTCATCGTCATCTGACACAGAGGTGGGGAAAGAGACGAGACGAGGGGCGATATAAACTTTGCTTGGGTTGGCGGCAAATTAGGGATTTGAGCAATCTGGGCGCGGAAGGGGACGATGGAGAAGGGAGATTTTGCTTGGGGCCGCCAGATATTTCAATCTCGAACGTGGAAGCACGAACTTATTTTGTCGTCATTTTTTGGGGGGGGGGGGGGAGGGAGGGAGGGGGTGGGTGGCTGGGTGCTAAGCCTCTGTACGACACATGCGACCACCACGACACACCCCTAGTCCGCTTGGTGCGCCTACATTTTAGAATGCAAACGGATCTTCTTTCATTTGCAAACGAATCTGTATGTATTACCATGCCCGTGTTTTCCTTGCAAATAATTAGTTATATGAAACGAGATACTATAAATTAATTAATGAGGATTTATTTGAAAAAAAATCAAAACGGTATCCACGCTAACGTGGATTAGAGTTTGTGTCACATAATTAGTTATTTGAATTAGAGTGTGTGTCACATAGCGATCTCCAATTCTAACGTGGATTTCGCATTTCACGGTATCCATGCTACTTTTTAATACAAATTCATATGTATATGTTGAACACCATGGTAGTGAGAAAACTTTGGATGGGTTCAAACATATGACCTAATATCTACTCTTATAAAAATCCGAGTTGGTGATGATGGTGTGCTTGCCATCTTGTAATATAGACCGTCCGATCTACATCTGACGGATAAAAAGCAAACCATGAAAATTTTACCAAAAAAAACCCGCACCTCTCTCCACATTTACAGATAAGGCCTTGCCTTGTTCATCCTTATCTCCCACAGCCTCATTGCTGAGCAATTAAAAAAGGAAGTCTTTGGAACAATCTGGCATGGTGGCCGCTGCCGGCGCCGTCCATCCCCATGCCTCCGCCTAGTCCGACCACCAGTCACCACCACGCCCCACTCCTTCTCACCTTATCTCCCATCTTTCTCGAGATATTATTTTTTTGATGAAATTCTCGAGATACCATTTTTCCGATAAAATTCTTGAGATATCATTAGTTTTTACACATGAGATTACTCTTGCATGGGTTAATCCGATAAAAAATGCATCTAGATGTTTCGTGCAATGCACGTGCATCTTGCTATCTTATAAAAAACGATTTGGTGATGATGGTGTGCCTGACATCCTGCAATATAGACCGTACGATCTATATCTGACGGATAGAAAGAAAACTATGACAATTTTGCAAAAAGATACCCGCACCCCTCTCCACATTTGCAGATAAGGACTTCCCTCGTTCATCTTCGTCTCTCACGAGATAAACAACTTGTATAAATGCATCTTGATGTTCCATGCAACGCATTGGCCTCTTGCTAGTAAATAGCACAACAATCGAGTCAATGTCAATGAGGGAGTTCTGGACTAGGGGGTGTCCGGATAGCCGAACTATCATCGGCCGGACTCCAAGACTATGAAGATACAAGATTGAAGACTTCGTCCCGTGTCCGGATGGGACTTTCCTTGGCGTGGAAGGCAAGCTTGGCGATACGGATATGTAGATCTCCTACCATTGTAACCGACTCTGTGTAACCCTAACCCTATCCGATGTCTATATAAACCGGAGGGTTTTAGTCCGTAGGACGAACAACAATCATACCATAGGCTAGCTTCTAGGGTTTAGCCTCTTTGATCTCGTGGTAGATCTACTCTTGTAACACACATTATCAATATTAATCTAGCAGGGCGTGGGGTTTTACCTCCATCGAGAGGGCCCAACCTGGGTAAAACATCATGTCCCTTGTCTCCTGTTACCATCCGCCTAGACGCACGATTCGGGACCCCCTACCGAGATCCGCCGGTTTGACACCGACATTGGTGCTTTCATTGAGAGTTCCTCGTATCGTCACCGTCGGTAGGATGCCTCATCTCGTCTTTAGAGGCGATACTATCGCCAAAGGAGCCTTGGCCGTTGGCGAACTCTTCGCTAGGTGGTTTTCTTATGACCGCCATCCGCCATCGCTACCGACGATGACCTCTCGAGTCATCGAAACCAACCTCTAGGTTAGTTCGAACTTGCGAACAGTTAGATCGATCGAGCTCTCCTCCATAAACGAGCTCTTGGATCGCATCGCTGCCCTGAGAGTCGCCACAGACTACGACCGGATCGGGCCTAAAACCGATCAGAGAGAGATCAACTCTCCCGGGCTACCCATCATGTTGCTGTGATAGAGCAGCAATGCGGCGATTCTTCTTGTATCTTAAAGACTAGTTGCGTCCGGTTCCCGATCCCTCCATGCTGGATTCCCTTGCAGAGGGGATGGACGTCGACCAAGCCACTGAACTTAAAGTCGGTGGCGGGTTGGACTCATTGGATAACACTCAAAATCCAAACTTCCAAGTTCGGAAACTTCTTGGCCCTTGAGTCCTGAATTGGACAGGGTTCGGATCTAGTTCCACCCGCCACCCAAACATTAGCGATCTCTCTCGAATTGGCAAGAGCCGCTGAAGCAATACATCATTCTTGGGCGATTCCTCCTGGTTAAGAACAGGATAAAGGACTGCCGAGAGGAGGGCGCAATCCCAATTTTCTGCAATAATTGCACGGACAAGGAATCCTCAACGCCATAAGTCATCGCGAAATTACACGCTTTACTGACTTGGCAACCATAGTACAAAAGTACTGTGCGATGGAGAGCGCCTAGAAAACCGAAAGTAAATTTTGGGATAATCCGGCCCCGAATACATCCCTAGTCCGGAACAAAAGGGTGCATCATTATCAAGCACCGGGTTGAATACCAAAAACCAAAACCCCTAAAGTGCGGAACGTCTTTGGAGGGTTGGCTCAACGGACCCTGAAAAATCCACAACATGGAGGGCGCCACTCCAACACACAACCTTCGAGCGTGTTGGATACTTCGGCAGGTGGCCAAAAGTGGCGTAGGCTTTTTAGCCCCGGGCAACCAACCCAGCAGTACCAGTACGGTATTAACAGTCTTCGAGACTTTCGCATCCAATAACATGCGAAGCGAACAATCCGCTGCCTCGCCAAGTCTACCAAGTAGCAACAACAAATCCATGGGCGACACGGCTATCACCTTCAACGCCCGGTGGCGAACCTAAATTCGAACTGCTAGAGTACCAGCCGCATTGGTCCTCGGTCCGATAGTAGACGGTTTTCGTCTTACTAAGGTACTCATGGATGGCGGCAGCAGATTAAACCTCATCTATGAGGAAACCCTTCAAAAATGGAAATTGATCGAGCCTCATTGAGCGAAGCAGCACAACCTTCGAGAGGATAATCCCTAGTCGAGAAGTATGCTGCGCGGGAAAAATCACACTAGATGTAGTGTTCGCTCACGGACAATTACAGGTCCGAGGAGGTCACGTTTCAAGTGGCCCCATTCGATAGCGGATATCACGCTTTGTTAGGGCGAGAGGCATTCACAATCTTCAAGCTATACCCCACTACGGGTACATGAAGCTCAAAATGCCCGACCCAATGGGATAATCACTCTTGCCAATGATCCAGACATCGTCACTCCGCGCGAAAATAAGACAGCCGCACCGGCCTTAGAGGCATTGTCCGAAGCCCTAGCGGCAGAGGAACTAACTACGCTGCGCTCCACGGTGGATAGGGACGATGTGATACTCGATAAGAGGTCCAAATCCACCTCTTTTAAACCAGCGAGACGAGATAGTCAAATTTCAGGTCCATCCAACGGACCCCACAAAGACGGCCTCCATTGGGGCACAATTAAGTCCTGATGTCGAGGCCTTTACGAGAATTCCTTCGGGAAAATTGGGACATTTTGCTGGCATCCCTCGGACATGCCGGGAATCCCACGCAGTGGCGAGCACAGCCTAAATATCCTAAAAGGATTCAAGCCACCAAACAAGCTCTTGGTGATTTTCCGAGCCCAAAAGACAAGCAATGGGAGAAGAGCTAGCCAAACTCTTAGAAGCGGATTCATCGAGATATAAAGCATCCGGACTGGCTAGCCAATCTAGTAATGGTACCAAAAAGGACAAATCTGGCGCCTCTGCGTCGATTTTAAAGACCTTAACAAGGCCTGTCCAAGGACCCTTTCCCCTCCCTCGCATCGACCAAATCATCGATGCTACCGCGAGGGCACGATTCATTGTGCTTCCTCGGCGCATACTCGGATACCATCAAATCAAGATGGCGGAGAAAGACCAGGCCTAGCGGCATTCATTACTCCATATGGGCCATTCTGCTTCAACACAATGCCCTTCGGACTCAAAAACGCCGGCGCAACATATCAGCGCATGATTCAAACATGTTTGGCTACCCAGATAGGCAAAACAGTAGAGGCATACGTAGACAATGTGGTCGTCAAGACCAAACACGTCGGAACTCTAGTAGAAGACTTGAGGGTGACATTCGACAACCTCCGAGCATATATGACATTAAGATCAATCCGGAAAATGCGTCTTTGCCGTACCAGCCGGAAAGCTCTTGGGCTTCATCGTATCCGGTCGAGGAATTGAAGCAAACCCGGCCAAAATCCGAGCTCTATCACAATTGGATATTCCAAAAGACCTCAAGCAGATACAAAAACTAACCGGATGCGTAGCGGCCTTAAGTCGCTTCATCTCCCGTTTGGGAGAAAAGGCTCTGCCCCTCTACCGCCTCCTCCGGCGCACCGAACATTTGGAATGGACGGATGCTGCCACAGCCGGACTCGAAGAAATAAAAGCCATACCGGCAACAAATCCGGTCCTGGCCGCGCCCAACCTGGGCGAGCCTATGTTATTATATATCGCAGCAACACATCAAGTTGTTAGCGCGGTACTCGTCGTTGAACGAGAAACAGAAGGGCACAAATTCCCTCTTCAAAAACCAGTGTACTACGTATCCACTGTTCTAACTCCATGCAAATCCCGGTACCCACATTATCAAAAGATAGCGTATGCGGTGTTCATGGCATCCCGGAAGCTGCGTCACTACTTTCAAGAGTGTTCAATAACGGTGGCCTCCGAAGTACCTCTCAACGATATTATAAACAATCGCGACGCAACGGGCAGGATTGCAAAATGGGCTATCGAGCTCTTACCATTTGACATAACCTACAAACCACGGCGAGCTATAAAGTCGCAGGTTCTGGCGGACTTCATCGCCGAATGGACCAAAGCCGAACTCCCTAAAGAGTACGGCGCGTACTCCAACTGGATCATGCATTTCGACGGATCCAAAATGTTGGCTGGCTTGGGGGCTGGCGTCGTACTGACGTCCCCAACGGAGACACAATCAATCGTACTTCAAATAATGTACATGGACTCCAACAACGCGGCGAATCGAGGCCCTTCTACATGGCCTCCGGATGGCAATCTCCATGGGCATTCAACGCCTAGAGGTGCGTGAGGATTCATACCTCGCAATATCCCAAGTAAATGGAGACTTGACGCCAAAGATCCAAAATGGCAGCTTACATAGCGCCGTCCTAAAAATGTCAGCTCGGTTCAAGGACTAGAATTCCATCATGTAGCCGGGATAATAACCAGCAGCAGACGTGTTAGCATGCTTGGCGCGAAACGAGGCGCCGTCCTCCTAACATCTTCACAGAGCGGCTCTTTAAGCCATCCGTATTATGGGAAGAGGAGTCCGAAATAACAATCCGGAGCCACCGCATCACCTAACTCAGACCATTACGACACAATCGGTGGCTCGACCAGCGAAATAACACCTTCAGCTCACGAAATATTGGCAGTCATTGCCCCGTGGACAGAACCATTCCTAGCCTACTTAATATGGCAGGAACTTCCCGAAGACGAAAATGAGGCCCGCTGCATAGTTCGGCGATCTAAAGCCTACAAGGTCCATGAGGGAGAGCTTTATAAGAAAAGCACAACCGGAGTCCTTCAAAGGTGTATCTCCGAAGAGGTAGGGCGAAATCTCCTGGCTGAAATTCACGCCGGACTCGGCGGGCACCACGCTGCAGCCCGGGCCCTTGTAGGCAAGGCCTTCCGTACAGGATTTTATTGGCCGACAGCCCGGGCAGATGCTCAGGATTTAGTCCAACGATGCGTCGGTTGCCAGCTCTTTGCTAATCAGAGCCATATGCCACCGACCGCCCTCAAAACTATACCCATTACCTGCCCGTTTGCGGTCTGGGGGCTTGACATGGTCGGACCTCTTAAAAGGGGAACCCACAAGCACAAATACTTATTAGTCATGGTGGACAAATTCACCAAATGGATTGAGGCCAAGCCGGTCAAAACGGCAGAATCCGGACCGGTGATAGACTTCATATCCGGGGTAGTACACCGTTTCGGTGTCCCCCACAGCATCATCACTGACAACGGCACGAACTTCACGGCCGACGAGGTTAAACTCTGGTGCAAAAACATGGGCATTAAGCTCGATTACGCTTCAGTCTATCACCCCCAAACTAACGGACAAGTTGAGCGAGCAAATGGTCTAATCATGAGCGGCATCAAACCCAGACTAGTGCGGTCCCTCAAGGAATCTAACACACACTGGGTAGAGGAGCTCGACTCCGTACTCTGGGGGCTGTGGACCACGCCAAACCGAACCACCGGATTCACACCATTTTTTATGGTATACGGCGCAGAGGCAGTCCTGCCCTGCGATATAATTCACTCACCTCGTCTGCGCATGTACGAAGAAAGAGAAGCCGAGCTAGATCGGCAGGACAGTCTGGACGCCTTAGAGGAGGAGCGGGACGTGGAGAAGGCTCGTTCCGCATTTTATCGCCAGCAGGCTCGAAGATATCAAAGCGAGAAATGCGGGCCAAAACTTACAATGTTGGCGAACTTGTTCTCGCTGCGGACAAGAAAAAGGACAAACTCAAGCCCAAGTGGAAAGGTCCCTTCATCATCGACCAAGTCCTGACCGGCGGAGTGTACCGTCTACATAACGCATCGGACAACCGACTCGAGCCGAACCCATGGAACGCAGCCCGTCTCCGAAGATTCTCGCCTAACGCCGGACTCGGGTTCGCCTCACTCCCCGTCCACCCTTGTTTTTACTGTCTCTCCTCCTCCTCCTTCTTCCCACTTTTTTTCACCTTTTATGGGCTGATTTGCGCTTTGTTCGCACACACTTGATGTGCCCCTGGCACTCATTATACTTGGGGGCTTCTTTAAACAAAAGCTTATTCATACAGGCTTCATGCCCAACACATGTGTCATACTTCCGCATGTACCTTTTATTCACCATTATATGCATCGATATGACTTAAGTTTTGTCCAAGCTGGGTTGCTGGCTCTGTGCTTACCCCTCGTTCCCGATTGTTCGGCTAGGTGGTAAAGGAGCACCTCTGCGATTATTCTTGCGGGTCAGCCGGATGTGTACCTCGGATGGGTGAAGCCGAAAGCTAGCGTTCTTAAGAGAATATTGAGACGGTGACTTGAAAGATGATTTATTACTTACTTATTTATCTGCCCCGGATGCTTTTTTCGCTATTTTCGCAGTCGGCATTGCACTTTAGGGCATGCCTACCAGAAAGGAACCCTTAACGGAACTATTCTCCTGGAAGATGTTTCTTACTAACCATGTAATATAACATAACTAGTTGGGCACTTATGCGATAAAGCAATTATGACCCCGACGCCTTGTCTCCATGCATGCCCGGTTCTTTTATAACCGTAAGGGTATTCGGACACACTCGGACTGTTGGGTCCCGAGGTTGAAGCGAAACAGTCCGCAAAGACAAATGATCTACAATCCGGCTAGAAGGCATTTTACATGTCATTTCAAATTACATCGTCAAACCGACTGATTGTACTCCTCTTCAATCCCATCTAACAGGCTATCTAATTTACAGATCTGTTGGGAATATTTCATGACCAGTTCTACTTGGCCGTACATCAACTCACAGGATCTCCTTCCCATCAGGCCCATTGGTCCGACCTCGGCCATGTGGTTTGGATCAGACTTCGGGTAATGTGTCTTCACCATGGCCAGGCCTCCCTGGCGCCCTGACGGCAGGACGATATCTTCCACAAAGGGAGGCGTCGCCGTGCTCCCTGAAGCTTCTCAGCAAGCTCACCAAGGCCCTCAGGTAGGGAGATGGATGGCCATAAAGCATGAACGACGCCACTCATCGCCTGCCGAACACGTTCGAGGAATTGCATTAGCTCGGGAAGTTGATCACCCGTTGACTCAGGCATTTCCTCCGCAGGGCGACCTGTGAGCACAACTAAAGACATATTTCTGTCAATCGTCTTCCTCGCCGAATTCTTCTTTTCAAAGGAATTCGTTCAAGCACTTACTATAAATGCCGCGACGAAGCCGCTGATTCTCCTTAACGGAGCCAGACAGCTGGGCCCAAACACCTTTCAGCTCTTCTCCTTGCTCGGTGCGGGCATCTTGGAGCTTGTTTCTCTCCTGCTGCACCTTCATAAGCACCCTCTCGCCGGCCTTTAGCTGACGCAGTAGCTGTTGCTTGTCCGGATCTAGTCCGGCGCCCTCTGCAATATTATTGTCAGATTCACGCCACACTTTGCTAAATAATTACCTTTTACCAGTACGTCTTACCAGCGGGGGTCTCTGTGGCTCCCCTGTGGCGGCGATCTTGCTTCAAGTTGGGCCTTGCACTCTTGGAGCTCTGGGACAGCTGGGTATTCTTCTCCATAAGACCCTGCATAATAATTGATCCTTAAATCAGTTATTTCAACTATTTTAAGTCTCGGGGGCTACTGGCATATATAACTATTAAAATTACTTACCCGTATGTCTTTCACATACTGCTCCGTGGCTCTGGTTAACCCATCTTGAGCGGCACGGAGGTGCGCGTTTCCAGCTTTAAAGGCATTTAACGCCTCCGGGGAGAAACACGCGTCACGAAGAACTGTCCGGCGACGCCTGTGATTCATGGCGCTCTCCACCTCAGACCGGGTGGCGGACAACCTGTCGGCATCCTCTGTCGGAGGAGCGTCCGGTTTACGCTTTGTATTCACCTCCCCTCCCGGACCATGCGTTGGAGCATGGCCGGCGGAGGCTTTATTGGCAACCTCTCCGGACACTGTCCGGCGAGTGCTCTTCTGGAAAAGTTATGAGCATTAATATACCTTCCGGGATCCTTCCCTTAAAAATAGCGGTGCTCCATACCGTTCTTGGCGGCGCTTACGCTCGTGTCGCGCTCCTCTTCCTCCTGCTGGGCGGATGACCCTTGTTGTCCGGCCGCGGGTTCGGCTTCCACCTTAAAGGCACCTCCTGCGATGCACCATCAGTATGGGATGGTTAGAATTGAGCGCGTATCAAATCATGGTGTCAAGACCTTGGTCACAGTCACCTGGGAAGCCGGGAACAAACCTGGGTAGTCAGCCGTAATGGCGACTAGGGCATTGTCTATGCTACGTTGGTGGAACACCCCGTCAATCAGCTCCACCTTTATGTCCGGATCCTCTTCGGAGGTTGGATCAAGGGATCGTTCCGGATCCTCGGGCTGTGGAGCTAGGCTTCGTATGCCCTCCACGTCCCGGTGCAGCTCCTGCGTCGAAATCACAGAGTAAGATACTTGACTTTAAAAAAAGGTATGGATCGGGTAGATAAACATCCGCTTACCCAGCTCCGAGGGTTATGCATAGAAAATCCATTCAACAGATTCTTGCGGAGGAAGTCCTCCTCCTCTCCCTTGTACAAGCCGGACAGGATCTTTGCCAGATCGGCTGCCGAGCCTAGCCCTTTGCGGCCATGAAGGGTGGCGTCATCTTCCCCGTTGAAATCCCACATAGGGTAGCCCCTATATTGGAGTGGCTGCACCCCTCGCATAATGAACGTGGCCATGACTCCAATCATGGTCAATCCGGAATGGGCCAGTAACCCAATCCGGCCCATCAGATAATGGACGCTCCTGTCATCTTCCTGTTGAGGGCTCCGCGGGCGCCAACTCAGGCGTTTCTTCAAGGCAGCATTGTTGAACTCCGGGAGGCCGATCCGGACTGGATCCGGCAGAGGGGCGTCCTCCATGTAGAACCATTCCGAAGGCCAGTCTTCGGACGCCTTCTTCGGGGTGCCGGATAGATATCCGGTCCCAGTGATGCGCCATATTTCGGCTCCGCCCACTTGGTATATAGAGCCCTCATGAGAACGGGGTACGAGACAAAACAATCTCTTCCACAGGGCAAAATGGGGCTCGATGCCCAAGAATAGCTCGCAAAAAGCTACGAAGCCCAAGATGTGCAAAATGGAGGCGGGCGTGAGGTGGTGAAGTTGGAGTCCGTAGAACTCTAGGAGCCCCCGGAGAAACGGATGTATGGGAAATCCGAGTCCCCTTATTAGATAGGGGACAAAGCATACCCGCTCCCCTTTGGAAGGGTTGGGGACGCTCTCCGCCTGCTTCCCACCCTTGTAGGTGGCCAGTCCGGCTCGAACCGGAACCATGAAAGCTGGAGGAAGATATCCCTCGGTTTGAAGCACCACTAGCTCGCTGTGTGGAACTGAGCATCTTCCCCAATCTCCTGGCTTAGGGCTGGGAGCGCGAGAGGAGGAGCCGCGTCGGCTATCCATGATGGAATGGATTTTTGTCGGAGGCGCTTCGATGAGAACTTGCGGATGGAAGATGGTGTGAGCTGGATCTAGATCCTCGCCTCTCTTGTAGGCGGCTCGTTCGCACGGCTAGGGGGTAAAATGTAAAATATCCCAGCCTTTCGCATTAAATGCGACCGCGTGGAAGAAGGCCATTATTGGGCGTAGAAGCCAAGGAGCGCAACATTTATAAAGAAGTTTACACTATTCGACGGGAACATGAAGATCGAAGGAGAACCGCCTTGCAATGCCAAGACAACATGCGCGCGGACTCATCGTCATTGAAGCCTGGTTGGGCTACTCTTGAGGAGTTCGGACTAGGGGGTGTCCGGATAGCGAACTATCATCATCGGCGGACTCCAAGACTATGAAGATACAAGATTGAAGACTTCGTCCCGTGTCCGGATGGGACTTTCCTTGGCGTGGAAGGCAAGCTTGGCGATCTGGATATGTAGATCTCCTACCATTGTAACCGACTCGTGTAACCCTAACCCTATCCGATGTCTATATAAACCGGAGGGTTTTAGTCCGTAGGACGAACAACAATCATACCATAGGCTAGCTTCTAGGGTTTAGCCTCTTTGATCTCGTGGTAGACCTACTCTTGTAACACACATTATCAATATTAATCTAGCAGGACGTAGGGTTTTACCTCCATCGAGAGGGCCCGAACCTGGGTAAAACATCGTGTCCCTTGTCTCCTGTTACCATCCGCCTAGACGCACAGTTCGGGACCCCCTACCCGAGATCCGCCGGTTTTGACACCGACAGTCAACTTTTCCAAACCTATTATGGCACGAATTCGAAATAATTACCCATATGCATGGTCCTCAGTTCAAATCTTACAATGTACACCGAATTGAAACATCGATATTAAGTCTCTGTCGGATCACGGGTTCCAGCAAAACCGTTCAGGTTCAAACTCTGGGGTGCACACGAAGTTCTTTCCCTACCGATCGACGCCTAGCTTGCTAAGATCTCGCGGACAAACTCAACGAACTACAACACAAGAGACACGAGGTTTATACTGGTTCGGGCCACCGTTGTGGTTTAATACCCTACTCGAGTGTGGTGGTGGCGGATTGCCTCTCGGGATGATGATGGACAATACAAGGGGAAGAACAGCCTCCTGAGGTTGAGGTGTTCTTGTGCTCTGTGTGTGGGTGAGGTTTACTCTGGATCAGGTCCAGCTGCCTCCGAATGAGTTATCTCCTACGGTGGTGGCTAGTCCTACTTATATAGGCCTAGGTCCTCTCCTCAAATATTGAGCGGGAAGGGAGCCAACAATGGACAATTTTAAAGGGGACAACTAGTACAACTTATCCTGACAAAAGCGGTCTTCGCCTGTCAAAGGCTCTGGTGGTGATGCCGCCTTGGGCTCCAGGGTGACCTCCGTCTTGCCGTCCGGCTGGTCTTGGTCTCGTTGCACTGATATGGAAACCTTTACATGACGCCTCGGTACTCCGCGCCTGCGCTTGCTTCCTTAGCACCAAAGGGGAAACAAGGACACTGCGCGCGTTGGCGCCCGCCTGATCTTGATCGTCATTGCTCACGTCACGAGAACCTCGCGAGGTTTGCCTTGCCTTGATCTCTCCTCTCCTCGCGAGCCAACCTAGTGAGGCCGCTCCTGAGGAGGTCTTGTGTCGTCTGCCTCGCGAGGGTCTTGAACGCCTTGTTGATGAAGATGGGATGTACGGGCCCACGCGTAGAGCCATGCCATGGGCCGCAGGCAGGCAAGTCTGGGGACCCCCGTTCCACGAACACCGACAGTAGCCCCCGGGCCCAAGGCTCGCTCGGGCTTGGCTTCGAGGCGAAGCCAAAGGTCAAGTGCGGAGTGCCACGGGCCCCAATTGCCTGCGACCTTGGTCGACGCGTGGCGGTTGATTGGACATGGGCGTCTCCGCTTCCCCACGCTACCTCGGCAACTGCCCGACTTGACAAGAAGGCTGGCGTGGACAACGCTTGTCTTCACTGCTTCCCTTTGCCTTGCTTAGATCCCCTTCCTTGCACCTTGCCTTTGAAATCCCTAGATCTGCCTCCATCCTTCTTCGCACCAGCGACCAATGGCGCCGCGCAAGGTCAAGCCCTCCTCGTTGCCGGCTTGGTACGAACCTGCTCTCGACGCGCCCAATGTCTCAGAGAAGAACCTCGCCGCCACGTGCTTGCTGACGGTGGGGGAGAGCAATGAGAGGGGGATGACGGAGCTCCGGATCGCCTCCGACGTGCCGGAGCCCGAGGGAAGCACCTTCTTCCCCTTCTTTATGAGCAGTATCGCCACAGGGTTGTTTCCCCCCTTCTCTGACTTCTTCTATGAGGTCCTTGGCCATTACGGGCTGCAGGCGCTGCATCTTCATCCCAACTCCATCCTTCTCCTGTCCATCTTCGCCTACTATTGCGAGGCGTATTTGGGCGTGATGCCGTCCGTGGCTCTGCTGTGCCACTTCTTCTTCCTCCGCATCAGCGAAGGCCATATCACCGGGTGCGCCAATTTCATTGCGGCCGGCAAGGCCAACTCGATCTCGAACACCGAGAAGAAGGCCGACAACCTCAGGGCCAAATGGGTCATGATAAGCGCCAAGTGTGTCCACTGCGCTTGGCGCTGCCGACGGAAATGCCCCAGTCTGACAAGGGGTGGTCTTGCGCGAAGCTCACCGATGAGCGTGCATCGTCGGTGTTGGAGCAGATGCAGACCGACCTGAAGCCGGGCAACGCGAGGGCGGCGAAGGTGACAGGGGCCATGGTCCTGAGGGAATTCCTGATGCTGCATGTCGCTCCTCTTCAAGCGCGTGCGCGCCCCTTGAGGAGGCTTGGAGATGAAGAGGACACAATTCCCCTAAGCCCGGAGGCCTTGCCTAATGATGAGCTGTAAGAAGTTTTGCGCCTCTTGGTTGGGGACAACCAAGAGTACCCGCCGAGTGCCTTCGTCCCCCTGTTCCGCCGCAAGGATTGGGAGCAGATCGTGGCCGCCAGGCCTACCTTCGACGGGCGCGGGCTGGTGCCGCCTGCGCCCTCTGGGGCCCCTACGGCGCCGAAGCTAGTGGAGCTGTCTTCTGATGAGTTCCACAGGAAGGAAGAAGAGGAGGAGGACTCGGAGGTGACCCCCGAGGAGATGGGGGAAACTTCCCCCTTGAGCAAAGCTAACATCCTCCGCGCTCTGCCAGACGACGCTGAGGCCAACGCCCGCCAGGAGGAGGGGGTGCTGCCTGCCATCCCGACAAAGGGTAGATTGTCACTGGTCTCTCGAGATGCACTACAAAAAAAAAGACACATCCATGACATTTTGGGCTGAACGAAAAATTTTCAGTCATACATATGACACTTCTATGGCGATAATTGTGACAAAACCCGGTATCATCATAGATGTGGTGGGCTCCTACTTCTATGACAAAAAATCATGACAGAAAATGGGCTTTTTCGTCACCGGCAGGCCGGAGACGAATCTGCATGACATTCTTTGGGCCGTCCATGATGGAAAAACCGTGGTAGAAGTGAGGGGAGGAAAATTTCGGGAGTTCCTGTTACGGTGGGAGGTCGGGTCCGGCGATGCGCTGTTTCTCAGACACGTCTGCGGCGTGTGCTAGGCGTTAGCTCTAATCGAACCCGAAGCGAGGCGTTGGGCTCTAATCAACTCGAGCGATTGCACCGCAGGCTACGACATCGAACCCGAGCGACGATCGATGGCTGTTCACTAAACCCGATCGAGCGATTCTTCGCTATCTGCTGCTAATCAAGCCGATCGATTGATGAACAATGAGCGCTATGGGGGGTTGGATGAACAGTGAGCGGTGGCGTTGCCTCTGGATGAATAGGACCCCGTGGTGTGGAGGGCTGGATGAACAGTAGACGGTGGAGGGGTGCCCGTGGAGGGGTGGTTGAACAGGACCCCGTGGTGTGGAGGGCTGGATGAACAGTAGATGGTGGAGGGGTGTCCGTGGAGGGGTGGTTGAACAGTAGCCGGTGGAGTAGCGCACGGTGGAGGCTGGATGAACAGGAGCCCATGTAGGCTGGAGGAGGTCAACGGTAGCCCGTGGAGGCTGGAGGAGGTCGATGGTGGAGATGAACAATATCCCGTGGAGTCCCGTTTTGCGGTGCGCCACACCCCTCCCGATGAACAGGACCCCCGTTTCGACCGTAGGAGGTCCGTTTTGTCCGTTTTGCGGTATGCCACACCACTCCCGATCAACAGGACCCCCGTTTCGATCGTAGGAGGTCCGTTTAAATCCGCTTTTGCGATACGCCACACCCTCCCGATCAACAGGACCCCGCTTCAACCATAGGAGGTCCGCTTCTCCGTTTTGCGGTACGCCACACCCTCCCGATCAACAGACCCGCTCCGAACGTAGGAGGTCCGCTTCTCCGCTTTTGCGGTATGCCAGCCTCGCTTGCATCGCCTGTTCCGGCCCAAGCCCTCCCGATGAACACGACCACGCATTCCGTTCCGACCCAGCCGGTTGGCTCCCACACGTTCTGTTGCCTTCCGATGAACACGACGCATTCCATTGCCTCCCCATGAACACGACGCATTCCGTTGCCTCCCCATGAACACGACGCATTCCGTTGCCTCCCCATGAACACGACGACGACGTTGTTTCTCTGTTCTGACCGAGCCATGTACACGAGCCTGGCCGTATGTATGCGCGAGTAGGCGTTCGAGACCCCGCCCGTATGTACACATATGTGGCCGTATTTTCTTCTTGCACCCTGGCCGCTGACGCGTGCGGTACATGCTACGCGGCGCCTCTACTACGACACGCGCGCACCTCTACTATGACATGTGCGCCTCTACATCGACCAAGATGTACGCACATCGTCACACCAGAATGACAACGCCACGTGCGCTTTGACCAGGTGGGTCCCGACCGCCGCACTTCCTTGCGTCGCGAAGATGTAGCTGGTGGGTCCCAGCAATCAGGGGGGCGAATCATTTTTTTGCCCAGACGCACTTCCTTGCGTGCGAAGATGTAGCTGGTGGGTCCCAGCAGTCATGGGGGCGAATCGTTTTTTTTGCCCGGACGCACTTCCTTGCGTGCGAAGATGTAGCTGGTGGGTCCAAGCAGTCAGGGGGGCGAATCGTTACCGACGCACTTTCTTGCGTGCGAAGATGTAGCCGTGGGTCCCAGCAGTCATGGGGGCGAATCGCTTTTTTTGCCTTGACGCACTTCCTTGCGTATGAAGGTGTAGTCAAGGGTCCCAGCAGTCGTGGGTGAATCGCTTTTTTTCGGACGCACTTCCTTGCGTATGAAGATGAAGTCGTGGGTCCCAGCAGCAGTGGGAAATGTTTTTTCGCAAAATACAAAGGTCCGTCCGGTGGGTCCCAATTGTCGTGGAGGAATCATTATTTTCCGCTGTAATAAGGAGGCACTTCTTGCTGCGGACGTGGACCCAAATTGTCACCTCTCCACGCATGACCCACGCCCTATGGAAGTCGCCTTGACCATGTTGACCAGGCCGCGCCGAGAGCACCACGGCGGTGGATTTATGGCTGTCACAGCCCTAGCTCAGCCCCTGTTGTCCTTGCTTGATCTTGTTGCATCATGTTTAAAATTTATTTAAACTTGAAATGGGATTGTTGAAACCCTAGCACCAAATGAATTCAACTAGGGTCAAAATTAAATTCATCTAACCCAAAATGCCCTTCATAAATGTCCATCATTTTTGAATTGGTCTAGAACCTCTATAAAAAATGATGCACACATTTTTAGGCCATTTTGGATTTTTGAATTAACTCATATTGTAATTGAATTGGGGCATTTAAATACTATAAATATTTTTAAATGCTCCAACAATTTTGGAATTAGTTGAGGCCCTCTGGAATAATTTATTTAGTGCCCATAACTATTTTTAGAATTTTTAAAAGTCATTTGGTTTGAAAACCAAATTAAAACAAATTTGCAAAAATAGAAAACAGAAACTAAATTAGGAGAGAAAGAGAGAAATTACTTGGCCACTTACTCCGGGCGATCCCACTGGCAGCCCACCGGGTCGCCCAAGATCGTGGCCGGCCGTGCAGCCCACCGCCTCCTCTTGCTGTAGGCAGAGAGGAGCGCCACAAGACGCCGAGCCGCCACGCAGCTCCTCGCCGCCGCCTCGCTTGGACAGCGTGGCCACGCCTGGTTACCCTCGGCGCCACCACCCCCCGCCGACACCCCCATTCTCCCCGCTCTCTCCTCGCCCTTCCTCTATGGCCGACGCTACCAGAAGCCGCCGCCGCCGTAGTCGAGGCCACCGCTGCTTCTCTAGCTCCGCCTTTGATGCCGTGAAGCTCCAAGCCAAAGAACGCGCCGCGGATGCCCTGCAGCGCCGCCACCGCCACCATCTTCCTCGTGTGCTCCAACGAACGCCGCCGCCGATTCGCCGACCTCCGAGCGCCCCGAGCTCGCCGAGCTTGTTCACGGACCGCCAGAGCTCCCCGCCTTTTTTCCTCGTTATCTTTGTCGCTTATACCTCCAGCCGTCTGTGAATCGCTGTGGCCGAAGCTTCCCCTGCCGCCGCCATGTCGCCGCTGTCGTCAGTAGCCACTACAGCTTGCGCCGAGCATCGCCTCGCGCTCAAGACGCCTCAGAGCCGATCGCACCCATCCGCTAACCTCCCGCGCACTTTAACGCCAACCCGAAGCTTGCCGAACTCCGCCCGCCAAGAGCTCCGCCGCCCCCCTGCCCTCCTGCCGCCTCCTCCGACGCGACGCGCGTTAGGAACCCACAGAGCCTCTCCGACGGGCGTTTGGTCGCCGGAGGGCGAAACTCGAGCTGCTCGCTGTCGCCGACTCGGCCGGGCGGCTTAATCTCCGCCGCCGTCCGACGTGGCAAGGTCATTAGCGGCTAATGGCGCCACTAATTAGCCCGCCCAAATGACATCGACAGCTGGGCCCCACGCCTTAATTAACCATAGTTTAATTTCTGCTTGGTTTTAACTAATCATAGTGGCCCCAATGCCACAAGATTGACCTTGCCGACATGGCTGCTGACCGCCCCACCCGGTGTGACTCAAACAACACTGTAGACCGACTGCTGGACCTCGCTGGTCAGGTTTGACCTGACCGTTCAGCTTGATCACGACATCACATCGACGCCAGTCGACGCAAAGAATCCTTTCTCGATTTATTCTTATTTAGGAAATTCCGTAAAATAGTGCTAACTTCTAAAAATCATATAAAATCAACCGTGAATCGCAAATGAGATAAATTATATATGAAAATGATCAAAAATCCAATCTATCCATATGTATCATTATCATGCATGTTTGAGCAAGTTAACTTCACTGTTTAGGATGAAACATGAATAGGATAACTTTGATAATAGTTTTGGAGTTGGAATTTGATGTAGTTTTGAATTCCACTTCAATCAAAATGACTTGTCGTTGCATTAGCCCAAATCACAGCATATTGCCATGTCATGATCATGCATCATATTGTGCATTGCATTGATTGTGTTCTTCCTTGTTTGCCGTTGTTTGTTCCTCTCGAGACGCACGCATCGACGATGAGTTCGATGACACCGATGAAGAACTATACTATCTTCGTAGTGCTGCAAGCAAAACCCCTTGTTCATTTCAATACAATCCCACTCTCTCGCTCCTGCTCTCTTTTACTGCATTAGGACAACAACGATTCATCTGTTATTTGCTTTGGTAGTTGAACCGCTTTATCCTCTGCATGACCTGTCATTGCCACAGTAAATAGATGAAACCCACTAGCATGAGTAGGAGTTGTTTGAGCCCTGATGTGCCTACTCATTCATGATTGTTTGTCGTGCCTGCTATTGCTTAGAGTTGTGTCAGGTATGATTCATCGGGGATGAATCGGAGGTGTGTGAACATGTCCTACTGTTGAGAGCTAAGTGTGTGAACACGATTTGGTAAAGGTAGCGGTGAGAGGCCATGTAGGAGTACATGGTGGGTTGTCTCATTGAAACCGTCCTTAGGAACTGAGTTCTGTGTTTGTGATCCATGAACAGTTACTACCACACATTGGGTTCCGGTAACTCGACCCCTCTCGCCTTATTAATCAACTTATCTCTGTCCAGGAGTTGCAACTAGTTTTTGGTGTTTGTAGGTAGTGTTAGTAGTCTACCAAGTGGCACCCGGTATAGGTGGGCTTGGGATGACTAGGCACAAGGGGTCTGTGTACCAAGTGGCACCCGGATGGTGGACTTGGGAACCCTGCACACATCGCTTGGGGCCGTGGAGCGACACCTCGCCGGATCTCCTTGCGGATGGAACCCGAATAGGCGATAAACCTGACTAGAGACTTGTGCGGTTAGTCGTCGTGGCCGACTTCGCCAGCTTACGCTTGAAGGTTGCCGAGATACACGACGGTACATGGTGGTAAGTGGCGAGAGCGCAGTGAAGAAGTACACCCTGCAGGGTTAACATCATCTATTCAATAGCCGTGTCCGCGTAAAGGACTTCGGTTGCTCGCATAGTTCATAGACAAGTGAAAGTGGATACTCTAAAATGCGCAAGATAAGTGTGAGTGATATGGATGTCGTTCTCGCAGGGAGACGGGATCTGATCCATAGTGGTGTATTGATTGGTGAATATGTGGACTCGTGTGCGCCACCTCAAAAGAGTTACTTGCAGTCGTAGTTCAGTATAGCCACTGAGTCAAAGCTGGCTTGCTGCAGTCAAACTCCACCACCCCCTTTGTTGATACTGATGCATATGTAGATAGTTCTGATGTAAGTCTTGCTGGGTACATTTGTACTCACATTTGCTTAATTTATGTTTTTGCAGAGAGACTTCCATCTTGCTAGTAGTTCCGCGTGGACTTCGACGTTTAGCTTGTTACCTCAACTACGATCTTGTGCCCTCGGCAAGATCTGGTAGATAGTCGCTTCTCAGCCTTTTTTCATTTGTAGATGTCTCAGACTCGCACATGTTAAGCTTCCACATGTGCTTGTTGCTTGTATGTTTCAGTATGTTGGGTCATGAGACCCATGTTTGTAATATCTCGCTCCTCTGAGCCTAATGAATAAATACTTTGAGTCATAGAGTTTTGTTGTGATGCCATGTTGTATTTACACATATCGAGCATATTGTATGTATGATTGAAATGCTTGGTATGTGTGGGATCCGACAATCTAGTTGTTTATCCTTGGCAGCCTCTCTTATGGGGAAATGTAGTCTAGTGCTTCCTTGAGCCATAGTAGTCCGCTACAGCCCGTTCACTGGAGTCCTGCTAGCCCAACACTATCGCCAGACGCTTGATCGGCCGCATATGTTTCACTTTGTTCTCGTGTTCTGTCCTTCGGGAAATGTCACACGGTGACTCCGAGTCCTCGCTTAGCTGCTACAGCCCTGGTTCCCGGAGTCCTCGTTAGCCCAAAGGTTACAGCCCGGATTCACACGCTGTCGATCGACATGCTCAAGTTTATTCATGTATGCCTGTCCCCATGGGTTAGTGCCGCTTTGTGTTCACGACCAGCCATGTCGGCCCGGTTCTTCGTCATATGGATGCTAGCGACACTATCATATACGTGAGCCAAAAGGCGCAAACGGTCCCGGACCATGGTAAGGCGACACCCGTGGGAATACCGTGCGTGAGGCCGCAAAGTGATATGAGGTGTTACCGGCTAGATCGATGTGACTTGGAATCGGGGTCCTGATAGGCGAGGCCTAGGAAGGGGACAACGCAGAGCCGGGGAAGACGCGACAGTGGAAGCCCGTGCGGAGAGGAGTACGAGGGTTCACTGGTTCGGCTGCGGTGTGAGGCTGCCGTCGCCGTAGGGCCTGGCCAGCAGTGGGAATAGTAGGGGTGGAGGCCTCCGCGGGCAAAGACAGCCGCCACGGAGGCAGGAGCATGCAGCACGACCGGCGCTGCTTTGGGCGGCCGGAGCAAGAAGACCAGAGGTTGAAGAAGCACCACGACCGCTGGATGGACATCGACGGTCACCGGAGCTAGAATCGCTCATATTGACTAAGTTGACAAAGCCCTCCGTCCCCGCCAACTTAGTTGGCCCATTAAGTCATCCTCCCACTATGGTGGGTCCCAACCAGCAGGGGGTATTCATTTTTTGTGCGTAATAAGGAGGCACTTCCTCATGCGCGCGAAGATATAGCTGGTGGGTCCGACATGTCAGCCGGGGAACGTTTTTTCGGAAATACGAGGCCCTTCCGTGGGTCCCAACTATCGTGGAGGAATCATTATTTTGCGCTGCATGCACTATGACCGATGGATGTCGTTCGTTGACCACGCTGACCAGGCCACAGCCGAGAGCACCATGGCGGTGGACGACGGCGAGGCCTAGGAAGGAACAAACGGAGCCGGGAAGACTCGCAATGGTTGCTCACGCGGTGGGGAGTACGAGGTTTATCGGTCCGCTGCCGCCGCCGAAAATAACAGGAGGTGTGGGTGAGTAGAGGAATGGCCGGGCCAGAATGAAGTAGGTGGGCGGTGCGCCTTTGCGGCAAGACAACCGCCACGGAGGCGAGAACCGGCAGTCCCACCGGAGCTAGTTTGGGCGGCCGAGCAAGAAGATCAGATATTGAAGAAGAAGCACGGCCGTTGGATTAACATCCAACGGTCATCGCTGCTAGAATCGCTTAGGACTAAGTTGACAAAGCCAAAGTGCACGCCAACCTAGTAGACCCACAAGTCAGCCTCCAAATCTGTCCCAAACAGATACAACCCAAATTTCTAGCCAGATTCAAATTAATTTTAAATCTAAATATACCTTAATTTAAATTCAATGAAATTTTACCCCCACAAAAAAATGAAATTTAAAATATCAAAATCCGAAAGAAAACAGTATTTTGGAACTAATTGCCTGTTTGCTGTATTTTTTCATTTTACAGCCCATTTATTATTACTTATAGCCCATTTCTTATTACTTATAGCCCATTTTCTGGGCAAAATGCATCCCTCCTCGTCTTGAAAGATTTTCGGTCAAGCAGGGCGTAGAAAAGCAAGTAGGCCTAAGTTGGTTATTCTGCAAAAAAACAAAATAGCTGGCTAGTCATTTTCAGAAAGGAAAAAACAAACTGGGCTGGTCATGTACTAAACATATGAAATAAAAGCCTGGGCTAGACGGGCCACGGGTCCTGCACAACCTAGTTGATACCCTTCTCCATCCCGAAAAACAAAATTAATGCGCTGCATTGTTGTCCCTACCGTCATCCTCACCATGTACAAATATCTCCTTATTCCTCTCGGTTGTTGACCATGTTGACAACACCGAGGGCGATACCAAGCAGCGAAAGTAACCAAGGCGGAGGACGATGGCGAGGCCTCGGACGGAACGGACAGAGCCGGAAGATCACAACCAGCCGTGGAGGCGGAGCAAGCGGTCCCACCGGCGCTGGTTTGGCTTTTGGCGGCTCGAGGAAGAAGAGATCAAGAAACGCTGCAGACGTTGAATGTCAATCCAACGGTCAAGGTTGACACAATCGTTTGTTGACTAACGGACTCCAAGTAGCATACTTTTTATATATAGGAAGAAAACTGCGAGGAAAATGCGCTCGCCCGCCGGCCCTCCTCACAGGAACGCTCGCCACATAAGTGATTAACACTCTTGGTTTTCAACCGAGAGGTCTTCTGCTCGAGTCCCAGTGAACTCTCAATTTTGTCCTCCTTCCTTCCTCGCAAAAAAAGGGAAAGAAAATCAAAGACTTGGGAAGGCGATGTAATGCTTAGTGTACCAAGAAAGAGACGCTGCCGAAGTTTTAGAAAAAGAAAGACGTGTTCTCGTAGCTGGTTCGATTCCAAACCTAGACTATGACTATATATGGTGCTATGCTACTCGCAAGTAATGAAACCGACATATCTAACGCTCGCTTCTCCTCTTCTCTACTTACTCGCTTAGCATCAAGCTCGCCAAGCAGAACTATGTCCGCCGGTTGCTCGCCCACCGCTTCTTCAAAGAGTAACAACCAGATATGCGCCAAGTAGCCACCCGCATTATCACCGTGGGTCTCATCACACCTTTGCAATACTCTCCACCATCGCTACGCAAATGTGTCTTCCAAGAAAAATATCTGTGTTGCTTGATTTGCCAAAATAAAAGGCTCATTGGTCTGCACACCGCCTTGACATTGATGGATTTGAAATAATCATCAGCTCGGGTTTTGCGATCCTGGAAAACAGGTTATACCAATGACAAAGACAATGTAACCACACACCGATGATCCTCAAACTGAGATATATCGCAATCAACAATGCCTGTTATGTTAGCATACATTTCAGTTGTCTCTTTGTCATACGATCCGTGCTCATGATGGCACTGTTTTGTGTCTTCCTACCTTCGTCTCGTGCAAGGGTGTTGTAGCGCACATCTCCAACAATGCAAGATTCATAATGTCTTACCCGAGTATCAGGACCCATTGCTTGTGAGTAAAGGGCATCATCAACTGCCTGCCCATCCTCCCGCATCTTCTTAACCTATGGTTAGAAAATAGACAAGATGATCATCTTATGTACTCAATATATTAAAAAACTGACAAAGGCACTTCAAAAGCTTACATGGTTCTTGAACCATTTCGCAAATCCTGCCATAACCAGTTTGTCAATGTTTGTTGGATTTTGCGGCAGTAACTCCTCTTTGTAGATGCTGCTCAACATAGTGATCATGTCAAACATATAAATATATAAGAATGTGCTGCAAGCTTAGTAGATTACGATGTATAAGCTGCAGATCGCACTTACTTGATATAAGGTAGTATCTCGTGACGCTTATTCAACACATACCAAACCATTTTGTCCAAATCTTTAGGTTTGTCCTCTTGTCGACTCTTGATATAACTCGAATGTAATAATCGAAAACATTGAGCCCGGATTGTCTTCACCCACCTCTTTGCTAAGTCGATCACTGTTTCAATGTATTTTGAGCAGAATGTCAACGCTTCAGAGCAATGTAGGCCTCTCGCAATGGAACCCTCGGTCTAGCTTTGTTCCTAACATAGCCCTTGAAAGTGCCTAGCCGCCTTTCAATAGGGTACATCCAGCCATACTGCATCGACCTCTAAGTAGTGCCTCATCGTAGATGAACAGCCAAATGCACCATCACATCAAAGAAGGCTGGAGGATATATCTTCTCAAGGTCGATAGGATAGTTGGTATCTTGTCTCTAAGACGCCCAAAGCATCTATCCCGATATTCCTACCGAGAGTCCTCAAGAATTGTCCCAACTCGCAATCGCTCAGATAAGTCGTGGCAGCCCAATCCTATAAGGATAACAAGTAAAACCCTTTGAAGTAGGACGTGGCAGCCATGAGTTTTCAACCCTTGTACCTTGTTTCCATCTGCACTAACTCCCTTTCGTGGTTGGAAGCAAATCCATGGGAATCTCACACGTGATGTGACCTCGCAGAATTCTTTTTTTTTTTACCTTGTCCAAGACGCATACAACCGGTGCCATATCCCGTGGTTTACCTTCATCTTGCACCTGCAAATCCTTTCTGATACCCAGGTGTGTCAAATCAATCCTAGATTTTAAGGTATCTTTCGTCTTGCCTTCAATATTAAGAAGTATGCCGATAATGCTGTCACATGTATTTTTATCGATGTGCATCACATCAAGATTATGCCGCAGATCCAAATCTTTCCAATACTCCAAGTCCCATGGACCTGCAGGTTAATAATAATCTTTCTTCTACCCTGCCACGCTTCCTTTTCCCGCTACCATTACCATGATGGTTTCCTGGTGTAATATGCCTGACCTTCTCTAATTCCACTTGCAACCTATCGGCGGTGAGCCTCTTTGGCGCATCACGGTTTTCATGCTTTGCATTGAACACATGTCTTTGGTATTTTCTAGGATGCGGCTTGTCCTTGGCAAGGAAACAACACTGTCCAATGTAACAGATCTTGCTAAGTATTGCGATGACAATGATTCTGTCACAAATAACACATGCATTGTAACCATGTGTCGCTTGCCTCGACATAGTGCCCAAAGCCGGATAATCATGGATGCACCAAATTATTACAACATGCAGAAAGAAATTAGCTGGTGGGCAGCTATATAGGTCTCGAGTGAGAACACCCTTCCATAGCTGTTGAAGTTCCTCCACAAGAGGCTCCATGAACAAATCAAAATCCTTTCCAGACTTTTTGGACCTGGGATGAGCAAGGCCATCATGTAGTTTGATTCTTTGGTGCGTATATTTGGAGGCATGTTGTAAGGATAACAAGCACCGCCACATGCTATATGTGGCGCCTGTGGCCAAATGGGTTAAATCCATCCAAGCTAAGCCAAGTCTAATGTTTCTCGGTCAGCAGAAACTCTTTGTGTTTATCATTGAAGCTTTTCCACTCACTACCATGAGATGGATGGCTCATTACATTCTAATCTCTGATTCTGGTTCCTAGAATGCCACAGACATCCTCTCTTGTTTCATCATCATGAAACAACCTCTCGCAATCTTGGTGTAATTGGAAAATGTCTCGTAACATTATGAGGAATCCTCTTCACAACATCGCCATCTTTCCATCTTGATGATTTGCATTTCGGCATTCACTTGTTGGCATAATCCTTCCGAACAAAACACAATTATTCTTACAAACATGGATCATATCATATCCAATTCCAACCGCATGAAGGAAATTCTTCATTTTATCAGAGGTGTGTGGCAGCTCGACGATCTGGGAAAGATTTATGGAAAGCAGCCAACATCGCATCGAATGATTTGTTGGTCATCCGCCGATGTCTTCACCAAGAAAGGTGACCATAGCTGAGAATACCGACAACTTATTTCCGGGTGACAACAACGTTGCATTGTTCCAACATGCGGCCCACCGCTTTTCTTCTCGCAGTGAAAGTTCACGGAATGCACGAGCATTTCGTAGCATTGTTTCAATGTTGGTCAAACTCATCGGCTCCGCCACCACCACCTCCTCCTCCTCTTCCACCGAGCATCAGTAAATCAAGATGGTGATCTGCTGCTTCCACGTAGTCAATAACATTGACGCTCACAGCTTCACCATGATGAACCCACCTAGTATATGTGACCGACATCCCATACAAGTGTAGATGATTTTGCATAGTTGATCGGGTCTTGTAACTGAATTCATACAACTGCTACACGGGCAGAGCACATCTGATTTCGACCACCGTACTCAGCTCGATAAAGTTCATGAAGTTTTCAACCCCTCGACATATGCAGCGGAGAATCTTCAAGCAGACGTTATCCAAGTCCTGTCCATCTGTTAGACATACAAATTAGTTCTTCTACTAGATATTACAGAAAAACATATATGTTTTTTATGAAGTCCAAAAAAAATACCTAGGTCGATGTCTAAAGCTATGGCAAGATATTTGGACGAGCAGATCTAAGTAACGAAATATATGTAAAGCTAATTCAGCAAACAAATTTGAGTGCCAAATTATGGCAGGCTGTTTCAGCAATAATGAGGCCGAGCACACAGCCATCGAACTATCAAGGCCATCGCAGCAACAAAGATCGAGTATAAAACGGTGTAGAGCTATTTCACCTAACAGATTGGCTACTAGACCATGGCAATCTACGCCACAATAAATATATGGCAGGATATTTTAGCAACTAATCGGCCTTGGCATGCCATCTCAGCTAAGCAGATTGAGTGCGTAACAGGCAAGGAAGCTTCTAAGCAGAGCATATTGACAAGAAACTACTTCGCAAACAAAGAGATTAACAGCGCTATCAGCTAACATTCAGCGCTACACCGACATGAACGGGCCTCAGCTAGAATGCGCTGCATCATGGGAGAAGCTGACCGCCATGCATCTCCACACTAACGCCGCCAAGAGTGGCGGCGCTGACCGCCGGCGCCCACAAGAACGTAGCTGAGGTGGCGCGCGCTAGAGGACGGAAGTCTATGAGAGCGCATCAGGGAGCGAGAGGATCGCCGAACCACGGGCGCCGACGTATCGGCACGGGGGGAGGGCGGCTTTATGGAGCGAATGGAGTGGAGGGGGACGGGGGAGGGGTTTGGGGAATATTATTGGCTAGTTGGTCAAGGGCGGTTGAATCGGATTTGGGGGAATTTTTGGGTGGGGGGGGGAGGATTTTCACGCGGTGGGGGGGAGTTTGGCGATGGTCGGTTTCTCCAAGTGCAGTCCCACGTGTCGCTGAAGAGGCAAGTCAAGCGCTGCCCGCTTATGCGTGAGCCGTGTGCAGGACCGAACGTGTGGGGTGCAATGCACCATGACAGAGTGCTGTGAGTGTACCGCCTTTTTCCTTTTAAACTAGGTGCTTCGCCTCAAAAAATTTGTTGCTTCGCGATCCATCGATACTACTACTAGTAATCCGTAATCCCGACTAAAACGGCGTGGCGGGTCTTTTCCCCGCCGATATGCTGGGAGGTTGGCTTAGTTGGGTTTTTAGGACGAGTAATGCTACACCTACGTAATCCCGCCACGTAATTAACGTAATGTGAAACGTGTGAGCTGTTGATTGTAGATTGGGGAGGAGGGGCCACCACCATGAAAATCAGGGAGGAGAGAGAGAGGCAATTTACGCTAACCCTTTCGAGGTTCCCGTAGATGTAGAAAGATGTGAAATGTGTGAATGTGTAGTGGACGTACTATTGAGTGCCTAAGATAATTTGTGTATGTATAGACCCTATGTGTTTATTTTACTTCTCATGTTAGATTTGTCTCGTTCAATAAAAAGCAGAGTTGGTGATGATGGTGTGCCTGCCATCCTGCAATATAGGCCGTCCGATCTATATCTAACGGATAGGAAGGAAACTATGACAATTTACCCGCACTCCTTCCACATTTGCGATAAGGCTTTCCTCGCTCATCCTTTTCTCCCACAAGATCTTGATCTTCCGCAACGCACGGGCATCTTGCTAGTACTCCTACAATATGTATATTATTGTGAAAGTTCATATACACCGCCGAGATTAATGCAAACACGACAGATTTTCATTACATTTTGAACTTTTATAGGACAGAAAATAAAAGAAACCCGACCCTAAACCTATTCTACGGCAGCGATCGACGCCCTCCATCTGCGATCTCTATGTACGGGGCGGGTTCAAGACCCGTGAAGTGAAGGTGCGGTCTCCGCGAGGAAGAGTAGAACACGGATACGGACCGCCAGCTTGGCACACCATGCCCCGCCGCCCCATGCCCTACTCATCCTCGGAGGAGTCCCCGACTCGGCAGTGCCGGACGTTGACGGCGGCAAGTAGGACGGTGGTCGACGGTGTTCCTGCCGTCACCGCCAGCGGGCTACCGCCAGTGCGGTCGCGTCTGCGTCCGGCTACGCCACTATTGTGTCGCGAGAGGCGACTTGAGCGAGGGCGGCGACCTCGAGCTTCATCCCCAAGACAAGCTCTCCGCAGAGCGCTCACACTTGTGGTCATGGCGGATGTGGTGCCGTAGGAGGACGGCGCGCTATGGTGTGGAGGTTAGCTGGGCGTTGCCGCTTAAGTAGCGATTCCGTGAGGCCAAGCGTCCGGTGCGCTATTAAGTCGCCGGAGTTGGTTCCTCGCACCGAGCCTCTTAACGATTTACATACGAACGGACGGCATGAATGCGGCAGCTGGCGCCACTGGGAACGCACCACGCAACGGCGCGAGGGACGAGGGTTTTGGTGTGCCAGTGGTAGTCACCGCGGTCGTGGCAACGTTGGAGATGCCTTTGCTCACATGCGATCCCCGCATGTCATTGAAAAGCAAGACGACCCGCATGGTCTCAGGTCCAGAGGATGCAGCTTGTACGCTTACACCACTCCAATCCTGTCAGATCCTCGACGAGCCGGGTGTTGGGGTGTGTTTGATTGTGGCCAAAGTGCACCTTACCAAAATTTTGGTCATGACCCAAAGATTGGTCTTTGTTTGATGGTTGCCATTTTTTGGCATGCCAATGAACTCTAGCCAACTCTAGTTCATTTTTCTTGCCAATGTCGGCCAAATCATGGGCAACCAATACCTCAACCAAAATTTTGGTCATGACCCAAAGATTGGTCTTTGTTTGATGGTTGCCATTTCTTTGGCATGCCAATGAACTCTAGCCAACTCTAGTTCATTTTTCTTGCCAATGTCGGCCAAATCATGGGCAACCAATACCTCAACCAAAATTTTGGCTACCCAATGCTTTGATGGGGCAACCTTGGGCACAAACCAAACATACCGCTGGTCGTGCACATCACTAACGCCACCCTCGGCACATCGAAACCGACCGTGTCAGCGATCGATATGAGCGTGTCGCCACCGCGGACGCCGTGTCCAGAGGCGGTGCTGAGCTGCGCCATTGTTGGCCCCAACGACCCACATGAACGGTTGTCGGTGGCGAGGAGGTCGGGCCAGCTCCTCCATTGGACTAGTCTGCGCTACGTCGTTCCGACGGGTGTGCCCCACATGTCGGTTTCCTGTTTTCCGGCCATATTCGAAAGGCCAAGGTTCGCTTGTGCATTAGGCCTTTCACTATGTAGGCCAAGCGAGACAACTTATTGTTTATTTGAGCCGCTCAAGTATAATCATGTGGCGCTTGCTTATTTCTCATTCCTCTCCAACCCTCTTCTCCATCGATCATGTCGCCTCCAATGAGTCCATCCTCCCGCATGCCTCATTTGAACATTCCGCCGAGTATCATTCGCATGTACCCACCCTAGTCCTCTTTCAATAGATCTCCGGACCCCGAGATGAAATCGAGAGGAACGAGTGGGGCACGTGATACCTAAGGCGGATTCAAAATTTTGAACCGTGATCATAGCATCCGCAAATCATATATAAAGGGTATTCAATGTTCGCTTGCTTTTGAACGCATAATATACTCCCTCCTATCCTTTCTAGTTTACATATAAGTTTTATGTGTAGTCAAAGTATCTCTACTTTGATAAAAAAGGTATCAACATTCAACAACGCCCAATCAATATTGTTAGATTCAGACGCATTCTAGATTTGTACTCTAGATGGTTTCCAATTTGACTATTGACAAGATTAATAGTACATGAGATGTATAATGTGAAAATTATATCATTGAAACTCCTTTCACATACGAATTTGACCGTATGCTTTGTGTAAGTTGCATGTCATATATTATTACTCTAACATTTGGTCAAAGTTAGCCTCAAAAACACATTAGACCCTCAGATGCTTTGTGTAAGTTGCATGTCATATATTATTACTCTAACATTTGTGTAAGTTGCATGTCATATATTATTACTCTAACATTTGGTCAAAGTAGTATAGTGGAAGTGGATCCTCCGACGAGGTATCCCTGCCTTACCCTCCCTTTCGTCACTTATCGGCGGACCCCATGCTTGCTAGGCCCCGCATGTCACTTACTCAATGGGTTCGCCACGCCAGGGGATCCTCATCCAGAGTATACCCTCTGCTTTTTATTTACTCCGCATAAAACGGAGGGAGTGGTGGTATAATAAATGACGCGGGCGGGGAGGGGAGGGACGCCGGTTTGCTCTCAACCGCGGTCCCACAAGCGAGCGAAAACGCAAGACGGCATGTTCCATTCGGTGAGCGACGGAGGGTCCAGCGGTCGGGCTGCAACGCGAACGCGACAAGAGCGATGTACAGTCAAAACCGATTGACCGCCGTCACCGAACCACTATTCACACCGTAACCTTCGCTGCCGCCCCACGCCAGCCACTACCCTAAAACCACACCAAATCTCCAGCCCATTCCCCACCTTTCGATCCCCTAGCCCGCATCAAGCGCCCCTAGTTCGGGCGAAAGCCATGGTGCGCCGCAAGATCACTTACTACAAGATGTCGACGCCGAGCGCCGCAGCAAAAATCGCGGGCGGCGGTCGGCGCCACGCACTCCGCTCCTAAGCTCGCTGGCGGCGGCCAATCCTCGAAGTTCTCTCGGAGCCAAGCTACGAGGAGGAGGAAGCCGATCCAATGTTCATGGCGGAGGTCGCGCGCAGAAGGCCCCGATGGGTATGAGACGATGGACGCCGACTTCGTGCGGGCGCCCGAGTCCCCATGGTGCAAAGCGGACCAGCGGTTCAACATGGCGATACTAAAGGAGGACCGGAGGCGAGGCTCAACTCGACGCGGAGCGCTGCGATGCCGCTGCCATCGAGGCTCTCCGCAGCGGAACCGGATGTCGTGGATGTGAACCGGCGGCGGAGGCTCAACTTGAGGCGGAGCGCGGATGCCGCTGCCATCGAGGCCTCCTACAGCGGAACCGGACGCCCCGGACTTGAACCGGGCGGCAGAGGCTCGACTTGACGCAGAGCGCGGATGCCGCTCTCATCGACGCCTCCGCAGCGGAACCGACGCCCCGGACTTGAACCGGGCGGCGGAGGCTCGACTCGACGCGAGCGCGCGGATGCCGCTGCCATCGAGGCCTCCCGCAGCGGAACCGGACGCCCTCAACTTGAACTGGCTGTGCTCTCGCCCGCAGAGCGCCCAGACGCCCGCTTGAACGAGTAGCCGGAGGCCGAGGACAACCACGGTGCGGAGACACACGCCGGCAGCGACGGCTGGTTCAAGGCCGCAGCCAAAGACGACGAGGCCGCCTCTTTCCGCGAAAGCAGGATAGTTTTTCTTTATGTTGTTGTTTTTATGGATCTTTTGCTGTGTAAAACATATATTTGTTATGCAAGTCGCCTGACTTGGGTCAGCCTACCATTTCAAGCGGTTGGATGAATATCCCACGCCTCCTAACCCTTCTTTCCTTCTTCCTCACCTCTTCTTCTTCCCCAATGCACCACCGCACGGGCCATACGGATACTCCCCAACATGCGTTGGATAAACATACTCTATGAACGAAAATTATGTGTCAGCGGTAGGATGGCTGAGTTTGGTTTGTTCACATGCGACAACACGTGTCGCTGAGGGTGCGCCCCTTGGTTGGGTTTGCGCGCAGGAGCGATCGTGTGAGGGTGTGGTGCAACCACAAGCAAGTGGAGCGACTGCAGTGAGGGTGCGGTGCGACCGCGACAGCCGTGCGCAAGTGTACCTCCTTCTCATTTTGAAAACTTTAGGCAAGCTTGGCAAAAATGTGTGGGGAAGTTTGGCAATGCAAGGCCTAGACCCAAACAGGATAAGTACGCACGCATTAGGAGTACTAGTGTTAAAAAGAAAGGCGGGTTTTCCTTCATGGGATTTAATCGATACAAACCTCGCTTCACGTGTCAATTAATGCATATTTTTTCTCCAAAGACCAAAGAGCTAACCATCTCACTCATCATCGCTGATTAATGCAGCGCCATGCAAACCAACCTTCTCACTTCCGCATGCATGCAGGGATATTAATGTCCTTGGTTGCTAACCCCATCAATTTTGCCTCGATTAGTGTTAGTGGCCCTTTGCAAATTGTAATTTTGATATACTGCCTTGTGTACAAAAAAATGGAGGTAGTAACTATATTTGACTTCCTTCCCATTGCGGTGACGCCGACGATATCTTTTTTGGTGGTTTGGCGGCGCGCTCGACGGAGAACACCATTGAGGGAGACCACGGTAAGTCGCTCGCAAGTGCCGCCGCAAGCCGAGACAACCGCCTTTATTTGCATCCAGAAGTCCTTTACTAGTACTACTAGGAGTACTAGTGCGGTGAGATGGTTTCTCAAGAAGACGATGGAGAAGCGGAGTCAGCGAAGAGTGAAATGATGGTTGCTTCGTCTGCTTTTGTGATTTGACGCCTCACCGCTTTGTGATTTGTGATAGAAGGGACAGGGAGTAGACTCTGTGCTCTATACTGTACTACATGCGCCCAAGCATGGGAGAAAGAGGAGAGACGTTGCATTTTTCTATTCCTTCAATCAATCAATCAGGAGCTTCGTTCCATCTTTTGGCTTTGGCAACACCGCCCACAATGGTTCCCACGATGCCAAAAGCTATTTTCACATTTGGCTACACATTGTGGATGCCCTTAACTGCACTCACTTGGTTTTGCTCCTGTGTGCTATCTATACAAATCTCAATTATATTGATCTAAAAATTATAGAATCAAGATTAGTAAAAGGAGGTGATTTTGCCGCTGGATGGCGGGGAGGTTTCTTATTTGAGCAATGCTACATCCACGTAATGGTTTACGAAGTTACGAACTGATGTGATGTGGGACTATTTGATTGGATTAAAGGAGAGGATTAGGCCCACCCCACCTGAAAATCAGGGGGCATATATAGATTAGATGGAAAGTATATGTAGCAGCTACGTAGCCCTTTGTAAGTCTAGGATTAGGCTTTATTTTCGAGGACGTTGTCCCGGCGGTTTGCTAACATGCGTCCCACGTGTCGTTGCTTTACTGCCGATCCGCTGCCCCACATGAGGCAGTAACAACGCAGAAGCAACACGTGGTTAAGTTGAAGAAGATGAGGGAGAAGCGGATTCAGCAACGAGTGAAATGATGGTTGCTTCGCCCCTCCAACTTAATCAAGGGAAAGGTGCAGCTTTGTGATTTGACGCCTCATTGCTCATTACTACGCCGGCGCCATGACTGGGTGCTTCACCCCGCTGCTCGCATCAGATTCCGTATGGCACGTGGACCCGTAGCTTGATGTCCCACATGTCGGCGAAAGGGACTAGAAGATTTATGAAAGCGAAGCGCCCACTCTTACGACGGAGGAGTAGACGACACGACGCCCAAAGTTGAACTGTCACTTGTACCAGATAGTACTATAGTTTTGTTGTTTCGCACGATCCATCGATACAAACCCGATTAAACAGAAAGGGCGGATTTTTCCCGCGTAGATGATAATCGCCATACATTTCAAAGGCAATTTTAATGTATGCAAACTGAATAATTATAAGTAACAATATGATATCTAGTAAAACTAAAACACATATGATTTATTGTGTTAGAGTGTAGTAGTAGTGCTGTATTGCATAGTTGTTAGATGTAACATGCGAGAACGTAGAGATGTAGTTTTGGAGGGCCTACAGAGAGAAAAGCGTAATACGGTCACCGAACTTCGAATAAGCTGATTACGGTCACTATATACGCTTTTGCGGTGATTATACGGTCACTTGCTCACAGCTCAAAGATCGGATTGCACTTTGCTGACCGCCAAATAGTCTCGCGTGGCGCCATGTTGACTAGTTAAATTGACCATGCTCCTTGTGGGTCCCACCTGTCAGTTCGCATAGGCAAAAGGTCGATAAACACAAATTTACGCAGCGCGATAAGGCTCCAACCCGCGCGCTGGAATCACCTGTTGTGTATGTGTCTGCTGTGGCCTGATGTGCGCATGCACGTAGGTTGAGCACTTGAGCGTGAGAGTGTGTGTTGGTCGTGTGGTGTATCGTGTGTGCATGCATGCGCATGCGTGTGTGTTGTGTTATGTGTGCGTGCATGGCTGCGTGTACGTGTGAGTGTTATGCGTGAGCACAAGCGCCATGGGGTGCATGTGTTTGTGTGAGTGTTATGTGGATGCAGTTCGTGTGCATGCGCATGCAGTGTGTATAATCACCACACCAGCTCCTGTGTGTTAAAACAGACGGCTCAAGATACCAATACAAGGCCACCTTGTCCGCTGTGCTCATGGTCATGACTTTGAACCACCGCCCAAATATTTTTTTGTCGCTTGTTTTCATTCTTACTAGCAAGATGCCCATGCGCTGCACGTAACATCAAGATGCATTTGTATGACTTGTTTATCTTGTGAGAGAAAAGGATGAACGAGGGAAGGCCTTATTTGCAAATGTGGAGAGGTGTGTGGGTACCTTTTTGCAAAATTTCCATAGTTTCTTTCCTATCCGTCAGATATAAATCGGACGACCTATATTGCAGGATGGCAAGCACACCATCATCACCAACTCTGTTTTTTATAAGAGTGTATTTTATGTATTTTATAAGAGTGTAGATGTAGAGTAGATACAAGTCGACAGTGGGCACGATGGTAGTGAGATAATGTGATGCAACACTAGAGGTGCCACGTGGAGCGCTTAATCGTCAACTAGTCATGTCATGAGCAAATACAGAGTTGTACGGTGAGCCCGTGATCGATAATAACCACTAAACGTAAATGGTGACCGTAATGAGTGGATTCTGAAGTCCAATGTACGATCGTGCTTTCGCTTCAAATACAATGATCGCCATTGCATATATCGCGAGAGAAAGATGAAACATGCGTGAATTTTCTGGGGCTTACTTTAGAGGACCTGAGATAGTTTTGTGTGCATACGTGAAAGGGGCGATGTGGGGGTATGCGATGGAGAGAGAGATGCTCTTCGCTTTCTTTATTATGACTAACTTTGTATATAGTATAAAATATACAAATTCACAATGCGGAAATATCATTGTGGGCACCATGCAATGCAAATTAGCGCTCAGACTCTCCATATAACTTTGTAATGTTGTATATATGTAGAAACTCTAAAATAATTTTTGGCCACACTTTATTCAAAAGGAATGTTGTATGTGAAATAAACGTGAAGAGAGGGCTTTTAGATCAATGGGGTACGTGATGTAACATGTGTGAATGTGTAGTTGATGCATTTGGCGGGCCTAGAGAGGTATGTGTGTATTACGATTCGAGAGAGGCATGGATAGAGGGGCCGACGGGGGGGCGTGGGAGAGATAGCACGAGAAATGAGAGTGGTCTACAGAGAGAGAGACGAATATGACGTCACGACAAGAGATTCCATTCCCTTGAGTGTGTATATGCAAGGGGGAGGGAATAGAGGCACCAGGAGAAATTTTCTCTGTGTGTGGTGTTTGTGTTGGTATGTGTGGGTGTGAGAAGATAATGAGACGTGGGGGCAGAGGGTGTGTCACCGCGTGAGGTCCGGTGGGTCGAGGTGAGGCCCTTCGCTCGTTCCGCCCCGCGCCACATTGGTCGGCCCATGACGATTTAGGAAGACCCATGGATGACTAGTCGACAAGACAAAGATAGCAGAATTGTGAAGGACTCGTGTCCACCGACAAAGCCGCTAGGATTTGTAACCCTAGGTTCTCGACTAAGGTAACCCTTTATCTCTGATATTACTATTCATCCAACCTAACTTTAAGGGGCATCCTACAGAATGCTCGCTAGAATCATACTCCGATTAGGAAGAGAGGTGTGAGACAATGCGTGAGAGACAAAGCGAAGATAATGTGCGACATGAGACACGAGGCAGGTCCATGTATATAGAAAGGGTCGATGAGGATTGTGCGTGTATGTTTAAGTAGAGGAAGAGTGCTTGTGATAAAGGTTAGTGAAAACAGTTGTAAATGGTTACTAAGAGGGAGGGAGGGTTATATCTAGAGCATGTGTGCAAGAAAGACACCTCGGAGAGAGTGTGTGAGCATGTGTGAGAGACCACCGATGGAGAGTGAAACTACACGTAAAAGACTGCTCTACACATTGATTAAAGATATAAATTGTATCCAAATATTAGGATGGGATCATGATATTTGCAATTCATGTAAGGAGCGGTCATTGATCCATCGACATCTAGATTCTATCGAATTTGAGCATGTCTATGTTATTATTCAACACAATTGATCCACATAGTTAGTATTTTGAACTCTGCATAATGCATCGCTTTAGCAATCGAATATAAACGTGAGTATAGTTCATGTTGTGTGTGTAAAGCACATTATACATAATGAAAGTTACACAATGGACATTATAAATAGCTACCTATGAACTAGCATACATTTGAATTCAACTTAAGGTGGTTTAAAAATTGAATTCAACATGAAGTCCATTCAATTATTTGAATTTGATATCATGGCATTTGTAAACCATACCTAAATTATGGGGCACCAATCTTTGCTCTGATTTTGTACATAATAGCATATGTAGTCGTGTACAAAATAGATTCAAATTTAGCTCCTCCATTCCAAAATAATCGTAGTTATAGGATTTTCAAGTGTCAAAATTTCAAAAGAAGCGGATAATTTAATGAGGTTTTCAAACATACAAGGTCAAATATAACGTTGTCTATTTAGGTCAATCCTCATAGTTCAAGAGTACTCTAAACGTGAATGCTTGTGTTTCAAAATTTCGAACGGTTACCAAAAGAGCCTCTACTCGCCTCAAACCGCGGAGACCAATGTTTGGTAGTACAAGGAAATTACTTTTCTAATAACTCCGACCGTGAAACCTACCGCCCGACGTCCAAAGGTCTAAACCGGGTAGGTTTGTAGCTTCATCTAGACGCCACGCAACCGCATCCAAAAACATTCATACACAATGGCCGCTTAAGCACACATGCGCAAGGTCGAAATCGCCCCGCCCACTATTTGGGACACCTGGATTACCATCCTACCCCGACCCAAGAGGTCCGAATTTAAGAGGGGGCAAAGTTTGTACTTTCCCAAATTTCAAACAAGCGCCCCATCTTCTGCTCAAAAAGCCAAAACAAGCGCCCCTGCATCAAACATGGTTCCCCCACCCGCCCGATTCCCCATTCAGATTCTGGGCGCCAAACTACCTCTCCACCAGCCACGAAACCCCGCGCCCTCCGTCCGCCACCCCATCCCACCCATCAACCGCCACCTCCTCCATCACGCCGAGCCGATACCTCGACGCCGCCGCCCACCGCAACCTCAACCGCAACGCCTCCACGGCTAGTAGTTGAAGCCGAGGCCGAGCCGTCTGCATTCGAGCCAGCTCAACCACGCCGCCCCAGGCCTCACCGCTGCCGCCCAACTTCGCCACCTCCACCGCACCGAGATGTTCATGCTACGCCATCCTTCGCCGCCGGATCTGCTTCCTCCGCCGACATACGGCCACGGCAACACAGTCAACAATTTGGCCATGGGTTCGCCCAAGCCTGCACCTCCGTAACATCGGTTTCCCCAGCAAAAGAAGAAGATCGCGCGACATGTGGAGGTGACCACACCGCAACCAAAAAGGTACTCTCTTCCTTATTCGTGCAAATCTTACGCCTCGCTTGCACGGTATTCATCCCACGTAAGACACTAGTTGACCGCTTCTTCTTGATACTAGATGTTCCTAGTAACTCATGATGCACAAGGTTTCTCCTCATATACTATTTCACCTTAGCTAGAGGTCCGTCCGCCTCAATTTCAATTTCGCCGCTGATTCCCAATTAATCTGAAGCATTCCCGGCGTAACAGCGCTAGTACGCCTATTACGCCGGGAAGCAGCGCTTGGTGTTTATCTTAGGGCGCAGCGCCTAGAGCTACCGGGCGCCTCGATCCGGAGGTCGGCCGGGATTAAAGGGATGGCCTGGGCGCTGCCAAGCACGGCGGTGGTGTGAGGTCGATGGGAGGGCGGGCGGCGGAGGCAGGGTCTGGGCCGGTCGCCGGCGGTTCGAGAAAGATCGCCAACAAAGGATCAAGCGGAGGTAGACGAAGGCCATCTTCCTGCTCCTTATAGATCGGACGGTTCATTAAAAAATCGATCGACCTATTTATTTTCAATGATTGTTATCTTAGATATGACCACATGTGGTGGTGTGCGGAGGAGTACCTACATTTCGTGCTCATATATTACAAAATCATACGGAGTAGAATCTAATTTTGTTTGCCATGCAATGTTGTAGAGCTATCATATGTCTCCTGTCATTTATTTTTCAGCCACCGCTATCTCGCTACTTTTACAAAGGCACTAGTTCTGCACACACTTCACCCTTACTCTCACTATTGTGTTTTTATGCAAGGGTATTTCAGACTCTGCTGCCATGTGAGAAGCCAAAAGAAAAGAGAGAAGTCGCCCATCTTCAGATGCGCTTAGGCAAGACACGCTATAACGCTATAAAGGGTGCAAGGTCGCAGATGGAGACGGTAAACGAGCTCGAGTTGATGACCTCGCCGCAATGAACCACCATCCTGTGTGCTTGCTTTAACTTCACGTGTCATATGTGGTTGCATGTTCCATATGGTGTCTAGCTTGTATTCGAAAGGTCAAGTCGGTAAGATAAGGAAAGATATTTTTTACATGAACCACCATCCCGTGAGCACCAGAAGACAAATAGTTAGTCGTGGCATCGGCCGAGCTAGTGACAAGCCCAACAAAGATAGGCATCACCGAAGCCAACTAAAAGCTGCGATGGTGGTGAAGCAGCCCGCCTCCCACCGTGCTCTCGTGTCCTAGATGATCATGCTCACCACTCCACCGGATGTCTAGCTTGTATTGCTTCCAATTTGGTTAAATTGCATCCGCTTAGCTTACACATTATACCTTTGAATATGACATGCCTTTCTATTTTGGTACATACTAGTACATCTGTATTAACCATGTTCTTACATCAAACTAATGTTCTTGTGTATCCCTCATCAATCACTTATGACGAGGCAGGTAGGCAAGGGACTACTCCTCATTTAAAGAATGCAGCGCCACCTCCCGACATGATTCTCAAGAAACACAAATGCTAGATGAAGATAGTGAACGAGCTCAGTAGTTGATTACAGATTTCTACACTAGCATCGCAGTGCTTGCTCTAACTTGGCAGCGTGATATGTGGTTGCATGTTGCATATGGTGTCTAGATTGTAATTCTTCCAATCTGTTAAACTGCATGTGCTAGTCTCGCTTAGCTTATACATTATACCTGTAATGTGACATGCCTTCCTGTATTTAGTACATAGTACATCTGTCTATTAAGCATGTCCTTACATAAAACTATTGTTTTTTGTATCCCGCATCAATCAACATGACGAGACACCTTTAGTATATGCAAGCGATATTAGTTGCATCTTTCATATGATTTATAGCATGCGCTGCTTCTAATTTGTTGAAATTCCATTTATGATGGGACGCTTTTAACTTGGCAAAGTCATATTGGTTGCATCTTTCATGTGGTGTCTAGCTTGCATTGCTTCTTATTTGCTGGAATGGTTTCGCTTAGTTTACACAAACAGTTGTGAACATGCCATGTCGCCTTGTTTTTCATACATATTCCATCCTGGTATCATGTGTTTGCCTTACATCAAAGTAGTGATTGTCAAGATCATGCATGAATGAGTTCTCAAGAGAGAATTTTATTGCTTTTTCTTGTCGGTTTTACTTGACAATTCAAAATCAATAAAGCGGAAGGAAGTTAGCAAGGCAGCGGATAAAGGTGCTCCTTCCAAACGGAGGGCCTCTACAGCTTTCTACCCTCCACACCCCCAAGATGATTTCCAAGACAACACATGCATAGACACTCAACAAAGTTGTGTTTATGATGAGCACGCCTCCCTAGTGCAGATCACCGTGCTCCTCTAACTTGGCAATCGTATATGTGGTTGCATGTTATGTGTGATGTCTAGCTTGTATTGCTTCTAATTTTGTTGAATTCCATCTGCTTACTTTTCACATTATACTTGAATAAGACACGTGTTCCTGTTTCTAGAACATACAATATCTGTCTATCACACCATGTTCTTACATCAAATTACTACTGTTGTGTAACCTGCAACAATCACTTATCATAAGACACATTTGACTTCGGAGTGTGATATAGGTTACATCTCACATTCTTTTCTAGCTTGTACTACTAATTTGTTGAAATGGCACTTATGACGAGACAATTTTAACTTGGTAGAGTGATATTCATTGCATCTTTCATATGGTGTCTAGCTTTCATTGCTTCTAATTTGCTGAAATGCCTTCTCCTTAGTTTACACATCATAAGCAATATGCAATGTTGTGAATATGCAATGGCACTAATGACGAGAGACCTCTAACATGGTAGTGTGATGTTGTTTGCATCTTGCATATGATTTATTTCTTGTACCGCTTCACATTTGTTTAAACGCCATTTATGATGAGACACCGTTAACTTGGCAGAGCGATATTTGTAGCATATTTCATATGGTGTCTACCTTCCATTGCATTGCTTCTAATTTGGTGAAATGTCTTCTTCTTAGTTTACACATCATAGTTCTCGTTATCTCTTCCGCCCTATTTTTCATACATATTACATCCTCCTATCATGTGGTTGTCTAACATCAAAGTTCAGTTCATCTCAAGATCACGCATCAATTTGTTCTCAAGAACTAAATTGTTATTTGTTTTTCTTGTCGGCTTGACTTAACATGGCATGTAGAAAGAGGAAGAAACACGTAATGGCAGGTAATGAGAAGCGGATGAATCCTGCAGATTCTGCTGGTACTGATGGTGCAATAGAAGGTCAAAGTCCAGCGGAAAATTCTACAAACACGACATCCCATGCTACACGTGTTGCAAAAAAAATCCAAACAAAAACAAATAGTTGCCACCAAACAAGCAGAGACAGCCCTAGTTCTTGCAACACCTACCACAGTACTACCAGCTGCACGACTTACTCGTGCGTCAACTTGTCGGCGTTCTGGGAACGGGGGTACCCAGACTTGCTCGCTCATGCCCTGCGGTGTGGCTCAAGGGTGTCCCAAGACGCCCATCTTCATCAAGACAAGCTCAAGACCTCATGAGGGGCCAAGCCTCGTGGGGCGAACGACAGGAAGCTTCCTTAGGCACGGCCTTGTCAGGCTGGCTCGCGAGGAGGCAGAGAGATCAAGGCGGGGTACCTCACGAGGTGCCCATGACGCAGCCATGACGCACTAAGGGCGCTTAGGAGGGCGCCAGCCCGCAAGTGTCCCTCATTTCCTCTTTGGTGCAAAGGGGGCAAGCACATGCGAGAGCATCAAGCAAAGGCACCCATTTCGTGCAACAAGACCAAGACCGTCGAACGGCAGAAGGAAGTCATCGTGGAGCCCAAGCCAAGGCCACCACCAGAGCCTTTGACAAAGCGAGGACCAACTTTAGTCGATAAGCGCATTAGATGTTCCCTTCAAATGGCTAATTGTTGGCGCCTTCCCGCCAATATTTGGGAAGAGGCCTGTGGCCTTTGCCTATAAATAGGACTAGCCACCCACAGGATCCAGATCCGAATCAAGGACAGAGCTAGAGATCAAGCAATCTGAGAGAGATCTAGACATCTTGCCTCATCTTAGCTTGATCCAATCTGATCGAGAGCCTAGCCACAAGAACACCTCACCCTCGCGAGGCTGTTCTTCCTTGTATTGTTCATCATCAGCCCAAGAGGCAATCCACCACACACCGGAGTAGGGTGTTACACCACAATGGTGGCCCGAACCAAAGATAAACCTTGTGTCTCTTGTGTTGTTCCTTTGGTAGTTTAGATCCTAGCGAGGCGACGAGGTGCAGGTAGGTAGGGGTGAGATCTCCGCCGCACCCCTGTAGTTCAACCTAGAGGGTCTGCCGAACCCGAATCCGGCATTTGGCGCGCTGTAGGGGTGCGCTGAATTGCCTTCCGCTGCCTCGTGTTCTTCGCCCCATTGCATCCATGTCGACGCTGTCGGGTCGCAAGGCCGCGCCGAGCCTCGCTACTCTGCCGCTTCAGACGGCCTCGCCGGGCGGCCGCTTCGCTGCTTCCTGCCGCCATTGCCAACGCCGCTTATCGCCCGGCGGGAACGAGCAGCAAGCATCGCCCCAAAGATCCGTCCGTGAGGCAAGACGGCCGCATCGCTACCCTTCGCCGCCCCAGCTGGTTTTTATCTCAAGCGCCTCCGCTACCATGGATGCTCGAATCTGCACTCATCGCAGCAACGAGCTCGCGCTACCGCTTCGCCAACAACGCCTATGAAGAGTTGCTCGACAAGGCCGCCGAAGCTCGTCCGCGCCGCAGGGGCTTCCCGCCGCCCTTCGCTGCACCACGCCCGCCTCGACGGGCGATGAAGCCCAGGGCGCCTGGCGCCTCCCTCAAGAAGGCGCTTGGCCCTAAGGCGCGTGCCCTCGGGCGGAACCCACTCCGTCCGGGCGCCAAAGACAAAGAAGAGCAGAGCTGCCAAGAGGTCCTCGCCTCAAGAAGCTGCCGAGTGCTCCCGCACCGCCTCGCCACGACCGCCTCCCCGCTCCAAAGATGCTAAGACCCCACGCCACTCCCAAATGGGCAAGGCATGGGGACCCGCAAGACCAGGCTTCGTCACCAAAGGCCTCCTGGGCTACAGCAAGAGGCTGCCGCGCCACCACAGTAGCTGCGCAGCGTCAAGCGGTTCCGGCAAGTTCGCTGCACCTGCCTCTCGCTATAACGGCACGGCCGACCCTGCGGAGTTCCTCCAGCTTTACGAGCTGGGCATCGGCCGCCAACGGGACGAGAAGGTCATGGCTAATTGGTTTCCTATGGCACTCAAGGACGGGCCCGCACTGCTCTCGAATCGCCCTCGCACGATCTCCTCTCGACGAGATGCGCACTCCGCTTCATCGCCAACTTCCAAGGTACTTCAGGACCGCCTCCCGCCGGAGCGACATGCGCCGTGATCACAGCAGCCAGGGGAGACCCTGCAGAAGTACATCCAGCTTCAACAACGCACGCCTCAAGATTCCTAAGGTGACCGAGGAGGCCATCATCTCAGCCTTCTCCGACGGTGTGCGAGGCGCCAAGATGAAGGAGGAGATGGCGATGCATGAAGATCTGTGGCACATCCTTGAGCTATTCAACTTGGCGTACTGCGCGCCAGGTTGAGGAAGGACGCTTTTCCTCCTCGAGCTGCCAACCGCAGACCCAAAAGAGAAGAAGCTCAAGGTCAAGGACGTGAAGCGCAAGGGGGCTACCGTGCTCACGGCAGAACCAGACACCAAGCGAGGCAGAGATCAGCCTGAATCTTCCAAGGGCAGCAGGTACTGTGTGTACCACGACCTCCACACCCACAACACCAACGAATGTCAAGAGCTCCGAGCCGTGCGAGAAGGGAGAATCGGTCGATGCCCCGACTGCAACGACCGAGGCTACGACCGAGGAGGAGGAAGAAACACAGGATGCTGGGAAGACCGTGGCCCTCGCCAAGGGTGGCGTGACCGACCTTGCGAGGATCGCTGGCAGGATCAGCCTCGCGAGGGAGGCTGGAGGGATCAGCCTCGCGAGGATCGCCCGCAAGGAAACGCAGGCCCCTCCTCGCCGCCGCAGTAAGGAGAAACGAGGACCATCATCGACGAGGGGCTGGGCTTCAGGAGCCGCTGCGATCGCTGCATCCCGGGCGGAGCTCAAGCCCCACCTCTCAACGATCTTCAAGCAGTTCACCCGCTGGCGAATGTAGTCCTCCCCAAGCTCGGGCCACGCACCTCTCAGTGGTCAGATGCGCCATCACGCTCAGCTCAACGGATCAGCTGCGCGCTGCCACAACCGAGTCCTTCCGATGCTTTGTTCCCCAATCATCGCGAACGCAAGTCACCAGACCTCATCGATGGCGGAGCAGGGCTCAATGTCCCGTCCGAGAGACATTCAACAATCTACAAGTGCCTTACAATCAGCTTCAGCCAACCATGCCTTTCTCTCGAGTCACCGATGGCTCCGCAGTTCCGACAGCAGGTCCGCCTCGCCACCTTCGGGCGCGCGGACAACTATCTCACCGAGCTCATCGACTTCAAGTCGCCAACATTTGCTCGCCATACAATGCCATCCTCGGTACCCAGCTCAAAGTTAAGTTCATGGCCGTGACCCATCACGGCTACAACGCCCTCAAGATGCCGTGAAGCGCGGAGTCATCACGGTGCCTTGTGAAGAAAGAGACGCGTGTGCTCCCGGAGCGAGCCAAGCCGCTGGCCACTTGAAGACCCAGATCGCAGGAGCGGAGGCTCCCCGAGACCTCTCCCAAGAAGAAGAAGACATCGCCAGCCCGACCTGGAGGCAGGCCCTCGTGGTCCGCGCCATTCAGGGGGCACCTCCTTCGTCAGATAGGAAGGCGTGCCCGGCGCCTCAAGCAAGGCTCTGGGCTCTCCTGAGGGCCACCACCTTGCTAAGGTCACGAGGGAGGCGCTTGGGCACCACTTGGAGGCGCCAGAGCAATTTTCCTCAGAAGGAGCGAGGCAAGGAGGGCCAAACCTCGTGGAGTTCGCCACCAGATCATTCAGAGCTGCAGGAGTCAAGGATCATGAGTGGCAGCCGCCACCCGCCGTAGCTCCCCATCCAGCGAGGATGGTGGGCTGCGCCCTGATCGACATACCAGGCTCAACCGAGCCGCCTCAGAGCGCTTCGCCCTCACGCTGGGCGCCAAGGTCCACCCCACAGCCTACGTCAGATGCCCTACGGGCGCGTCGAACACGGCCGCCACGCCAGCCAGCCTGTGGAACATCCTCGAGGCTCAAGAGGCCAGCGCCCGCAGTCCCCGGGCGGAGATGGAGATGGTCCGCGAGGAGCCACCAGCCCCCCGAGCCTCCCGAGGCTCCGGGCCGGGGCTCATGAAGATCGGCTTCCGCAGCCCACGGCATCCGCCACTTCAGCATCCCTTCGCCTTCAACGCTATCGTGACATCCTTCAAGTTTCATTTCACCGGGAGCGCCTCTGTGGCTGCATCATTCCCAGCCGCATGGGTCCGCCCCGCGCATGTATCCTTTTACTTCATGTTCCTAGCTTACCTTATCGGGGCGCCTCGGCTGCATCATCCCTAAGTCGCCGCCGCACTCCAGCGACGCCCCGCCTTCCCTCGCACCTATCTAAATGAACTTGCTCCTTCGGATTAACGTGTTTGACCTAGTTACCGCTCAATTGACACCAACCGATGGAGCTGCTCCTCAACGGCACGACGCTATGCATGGGTCCGCCCCGCAACGCCGACAAACCTGAATGGTGAGCTCGCTGCGGCAGCCCGCACAAGACCACCACCGTCAGCCTTCGCCTCGCCACCCTCCAGCAACCAACGATCGACCGCCGCTTGTCATAGCAGCACTCTTGTTCTTCTTGTGGTGAGCCTGCAGGATCCCTTCAAGGAGCAGCGCCAGCGAGGCCCTCACGGCGCTTTCTTCACTCGTCTGCTAAACCGCTTGCACGCTAAAGGGGGGTACCTAAGCATCGCGACCACGGCTCCCATCGCTCTCCAGCCTCACCGCCTTGACCACGGCATCGCGACCGCATACCAGCGACGGCCGAGACCCGCCGAGGGCCGGACCCGAGGACGAGAGCGAAAGGGAGCAAAGGCGAGATGGAAGAGGCACGGGGACCTCGCCAGTAACCTCGCTCGCCGATAAAGCGGACCTAGGCCAGACGAGGAAGCGGTTCCCGACTCCCGAGATAAGTCACCTTGAAGCATCGCTATCGTGAGCGCCACTCGCACCTAATGCAATCCCTGTTAGCAACTTCGCGCCCTTTCTCACCGAATGATGGCCGCTGAGCGCTTAAAGGGGACCTCCCGAGCATCGCGACCAGGGCTCTTATCGACTCGGCCGCCACCTCCGGCCTTGACCACGCATCGCGACCGCATACCAGCGACGGCCAAGCCTGCCTTGGGACCGGACCTGCCGCGCAGAGAACCAAGCCCTCGTGAGGTTCAAAGGAAGAACTAAGCTTAAGACGGAATGAGCATCTCGCACTACTTCACGGCAAGGATTATATTAACAAACAGACCACAGCACCTTACAAGCCCCCCACGGGCGCGCTCGATTCCTCGCAGGGAACAGAGGAGCAGATCCTAAAGAACGTTAACTACACGCCACCCGCGAGAGACGCCATCATCAACAAGGTCCGCCAGCACCGGGCGCCAACCTCATCCAGATCGGAGGCAGCGGCGGCTCGACGAGCCCGCCTCGCCCCGAGAGCGGCGCAGCTCGAGGGCTCAGAGCTATCCTCGCCGCCTCCGAGTTGCGAAAAGCTCGGGCGGAGTCGCTGACCTCGCCGCCGCCGCCGCCAGAGGAGCTGCCGAGGAGCGATTACAGCCTCGGTCTCGCCAGGCAGGCCCCACCACCTCTCTCGTGGCAGCACTCCAGCCGGGCGCCCTTCCGCCGAAGACCTTGAAGAGCATCATGGAAGCGCCTGCTGCTGCCTGTGGATCGCGAGGCGCCGCCTGCAGACCCGGCGATCTCTCCCAGCCTCGAGTCATGAAGACCTTGCCCGAGCGACGATCGCGACCTCCGCTTGTCGCGAGGGTGCTGCAGCCGGGCGGCTGCAACCAGAGCTCCAAATATCCCCCGCAGCATCACGAAGGCGAAGGAGGGAGGAAGGCGGATCCAAGACCGAGGAGGCATGGCGGCGTGAGCACAAACTCCTGGAGGAGCCTCGCATGGACTCTGTGAGGGACAACGCGCACCGCCAGGACTCTTCGACGCCGACGGCGGCGCCCATGGCGACTCTTCAGGCCCTCAAAGTGGGCGACATGGGTAGCGGAACCCCGGCGGCGTCGCCAGACCGGGCTCGGCACCTTCCGCCGGGCGACTCATCGCGTGGCATAGGGCTAGCCGCTTTTTCGCGCAAGCGGTCGGGACCTCTCGGGAGCTGCTCTTCTTCCGCGGAGAACTCGCGGATCGGAGCTATTGCCACAAAGTGGAGCAAGGACGGAGAAAAGGAGAAGCAAGAATAGTTGGACTGGAAGGGCACGCGCTGTTCCGTACTTATAGCCGGGGAAGGCCAACCGTCGACCTCCACGACCGCAGGTAATCATGACCCGCTTCGCATGCAGGGACTTGTCAATTCATGCAGCTTGTCGAGGCGTCGGGGAAGTGGAGACGCCCACGCCCAATCAATCGCCACACGGCGCCGAGGTCGCAGGCTATTAGGGCTCGCGGGCGCCAGACTTGCCCTTCGCTTCTCGCGTCAGCCAAGTCCAGCGCCGCTTGGGCCCCGGGCTACTCGCCGGTGTTCGGGAACGGGGTACCTGACTTGCTCGCTCGCTGCTCGCGGCGTGGCTCAAGGGGTGGCCCAAGACAGCCCATCTTCATCAAGACAAGCTCAAGACCTCGCGAGGGGCTGCCTTTGCGGGCGGACGACGAAGCTTCCTCGTGCACGGCCTCGCCAGCTGGGCTCATGAGGAGGCGGGAGATCAAGGAGGGTACTCACGAGGTGCCCATGACGCAAGCCATGTCGCACTAAGGGCGCCAGAGGGCGCCAGCCCGCAAGTGGTCCCTCATTTCCTCTTGGTGCAAAGGGGCAAGCACAAAGTAGAGCATCAAGCAAAGGCACCTGCTTCAAAGGTAACAAGACCAAGACCGCCGAACGGCAGGAAGGAAGTCATCGTGAAGCCCAAGCCAAGGCCACCACCGTGAGCCTTTGACAAAGCGAGGACCAACTTTAGTCGATAAGCGCATTAGATGTTCCCTTCAAATGGCTAATTGTTGGTGCCCTTCCCGCTCAATATTTGGGAAGAGGCCCAGGGCCTTTGCCTATAAATAGGACTAGCCACCCACAGGATCCAGGATCTGGAATCAAGGACAGAGCTAGAGATCAAGAAATCTGAGAGAGATCTAGACATCTCGCCTCATCTTAGCTTGATCCAATCCGATCGAGAGCCTAGCCACAAGAACACCTCACCCTCGCGAGGCTGTTCTTCCTTGTATTGTTCATCATCAGCCCAAGAGGCAATCCACCACACACTGGAGTAGGGTGTTACACCACAATGGTGGCCTGAACCTGTATAAACCTTGTGTCTCTTGTGTTGTTCCTTTGGTAGTTTAGATCCTAGCGAGGCGACGAGCTGCAGGTAGGTAGGGGGTGAGATCTCCGCGCGCACCCCAGAGTTCGAACCTAGAGGGTCTGCCGGAACCAGAAATCCGACACAACTGAGCTAGTAGCACGTTCCCAAGCTCCCTTGCCACCGGACACTACTTCCCAAGCACTCTTGACACAAGACAAGTTGGCAATATCAGATGAACCTTGTGAGCTTCAACAGCAAGAAGGTAGTTGCTGGAGTCAAGTTACAGTTGCATGCTTCTTTATATGTAGTCTCACAGTTTGATGTACACTAACACTTCCTATGTTCGTTGTTGGACTAGCACCTAGGTGCAAGAGGAAACAAACATCAGGGATAATGCTCGATAGGTTAACTAAATCTAGAGGAGGAAGAATGGAGATCTGTTTTGAGGCAGGTTTAAAAGGCCACGGATGTTACAGAGTCACCAAGTTAGTATCGAGGCAGCGGTTGCCGTTAGGTGTCATGTATGTATCCTCCCAACATGGATTCAAGACAAGAATGACAAAGAAGAAACCCAGTTCAACACCTTCCTCGACCATTTATCTGTAAGTATGGTTATGTATGGAAACTAGTAATATCGCCTTGCTCGTCCCATACTTTCTAGGTTGTCGATAATGAGACTCCCATAATTTTCAATGATGAGGTTCAAGTTGATAGCCAAGATGATGCAACTGCACAAGCTTGCACCCATGTTTTCAAGTCTGCTCATGACAAGATTTCGGATAACTTGAGGAAAACTCACTTTGAAGGCAAGGCTAACAAAGGAACTTTCCCAAACATCTCCAAAGGGAAAATATATCGGATGAAGACCGGAGGGCCTTGTTAAACACTTGTCCGATCCAAGTATCGTACATTATATATATATGTGATCGATCACATGTTGAAGTCCTATTTACGCATGTGCCACACAAATCTATCTTCTTGTAGGTGAACTGCTCAAAGAACAAGGCCAACCATACGAAAGTGAAATTCCAATGCATTTACAAGATCTCGTGAATTATATTACACATCGCGAGGCTCTTGTAATTAGCTGTTGTTTCACTCTTTTCACTGTACCATATTATCGATCTATATTGACTTGTTCAAATGCAGGAAAGCCCGCAAGGACCAAAAAGTACCTGAACCAAATGTTGTGGAAATCTTCAAGGACTGCTCACACCAAAGAAGAAGAAGGGCATGACTACACCACCAAAGCCGCTGTTGTAAGTCCTTAATCCTCATGCCTTTAACTACTACTTACTCGACTTGTGCCTTGAACTGCATGGTTTGCAGCCAATGTCTATTACTCTTTTCAATTTTATACACAATTGTCTTAGCGTATCATTGCACCTTACAAGGTTTAAAAGAGAGGAGTGATGTTCCTTTGATCTTGACCCGTAATCTAGTTCCGTGGCCGGACTTGCCCACACAACGCTACAATTGCCTCGCTTGTCTGTTTCGCTTGTTTTGTGATATGAATGATGTCATACTATGCTTACCAGATTATAAACTTCGCCTCTTTATCCTTAGCCCTCAATACAATCCTTAGCCCTCAATACTATGATGTCATACTTTGCAATAAAATACAACTAATATTTTACATGGATTCACCGTAATAAGTTCTCAGATATAGACCAAAGCTATTTTGTTTGGTTTTGTGCCTCCTTAATATCTTCTGCTCTGGTACTACTAATGTAAAACCTCAACTTTTCAGCGAAGCTATGGAAAAATGAGGAACCGCCACCTTCAAGGTGGCGAGGCAACTATAACAGAATTTCAGCTCTTGTTGCAAGGTCAAGACTGTCCACTAACAATGCCAAAAGCATCGCCTCGCATAATACCGGGTTGGTTGTTAAGGCAATATCGCCCAAACTGCCTCATGATCAAGATATGCAAGCTCAAAGCAATGTTGTATTCAAGGCCCAAACACAAGTCCATTCCCTAACAGAGACCCTTTGTGAAACAAGGAGAAACATTTTCAATGTCGCCAAGATATGCATGGTTTTGAAACCGTACTATCGACATTTGCTATGTTGTTCAGAGCCTAGGGAAATGAAGGCGTAGGTAATGGTGCTCCATCGATAATATAAAGATGAAAACGTAATACCAGTCAAATGAACCGAGCTTCAACTTCGTGGTGCATTTATCTGCTAGACTGCTAAGTTTTATGCCAACCTTCCTTTTCTTATATAGTTGTAATTTGTTTTGGTGTGATACAAAATTTATTCTAACGCAGCCACCGTCAAGAAAACAAAGAAGCCATTTTTGTATAGTGTAGGGTGTTCTTATATTTGCACCGGTGGCGCATCTTTGATGCCGAGTGGATGTAATCAGGTAATCGCCTTTAATAGCCTAGCGTTAGTTTCGGCCTTATTTATTTCCTAGTCTTCTTTTTCCTTGGTTTGCTAGTGGTCAGAATTACCATGGGCCATATACGGTCAGAGATCCATGGGTCTCCTACGGGCCGTCGATAATGGGCTCAGAATCGTGGCCTCGGCCGCTTGATAAATGGGTTCACATGGGCCGAATCGGCGAATTGGTATCGCCCAGACGGTAACAGCCGTTAATGTGCAGAGGACAGCAAAGGCTTGATTCGCCATAGGCATAACGGTCGCTAAAGGGCCGTAATATAGGACGGGCCGAAACGCGCAACGGGTTAACATGCCGTAAACGGGTCGACTTTCTTGCCATGGGCCAATTTGGCCCATTATGGTAACAGCCAAGAACGGGTCGATTTCGCCATGGGCCTAATTTGGCCCATTAGGGAACAGCCAAGAACAGTCGATTTCTGCCATGGGCCTAATTTGGCCCATTAGGGGAACAAGCCAAGAACGGGCCGAAGTAATCGAGGGTCAAAAGGAGCCCAAGAACGATGGGCCGTCAAGAGGTCAAAGCTAACACGATGCTGGAAACGCCCATGTAAATCACGGCCGTTAACGGGTATAAAGAAAATTACTGTTCATTATGGGCTAGAGTCACCGTGGGCCCAAAAGGGCCGAAGATACAAGGCCTCATATGGGCCGAAGACGCCATGGGCCATACATGGGCCGAAGTGAAACGGGTTGGTGTTATATTCGACGCCCACATGACGTTGTTGGGCCGATTTTTTTAGGGCCTAACGGGCCGTGAGTTAATGGGCCGAAATGGGCTATTTGGCGAAGAGACCGTTAATGTTTTTCATGGGCCAGCCTGCTAACTTCGACCAAGTCAAACAGCCGGCTTTGTAAGCTAAATGGGCTAGTGGTGGGCCGTGGCACGGTCGGCATATCATAGGCGCCTCATCTCGACCCAATCGATGAGTCGACACGCATTTCATCCCGGCCAATAAGAATTTTACACGGGAAATTTCCCATTGGTCGGGTCGTTAACGGGTTATCGGATCCAAAACCCACCCGATAGCTTATATGCTCCATTACGGTGGATGCCATGTGTCGGTCACCCTTGACGAAAAGCACTTATGTGACGCTACGATTTATCATCATGGAAGTGGACACTCGCGATGATAATTTTGGTAATGTCATGGAACACTTCTACGACAAAGACATGTATGACTATCTTGATTCTGGCATAAATTCGCCATGGATGTACATGCATGAAAAAACGCCACCCATCGTGACAAACACGATCATCACGGAAGTGTATTTTTTTGTAGTGATGGTACCCCGCCTTGGCGCCCGCCCCTGCGCTTCGATCCCCCCGCAATTGTCTTCAGCCTCCCGAGCCTGTGCACCCACACATCAGCCCCGAGGCTCTGGCTTCAAGCTCCCTGCCGGAGGGTGGACTATGCCGTGGTGGACCAGTAAGTGCTCGAGTTCCATCTTGTTCTTGCTTATACTGCTGCCCCCTGATATTTGTCCTCGGTTGGCCAGGCCGCTGCCTTCAGCGAAGAAGAGGAAGGAGGATGTAGTGGCCGCGCCCCCTTTCGCGAGGAACGGAGATGACATCACTCGCACCTCCCCGGCCCAGTTGCCCTCGCGAGACCAGGGGAGAATCGTCACAAGGAGTCAGCCCCCAAGGCCCCGCTGGCTCCGGAAGTGCCGATGTCCGGCTCAGCCGCCGAGGTCCCAAAGGCTCAGGAGCCCTTGGTCTCCCAGGCCCTGGTGATGGCGTCGCCTCCTTCTCCTATCGTGCCATTGTTCTCGTGTTCTTCGCCTCTCGCTGTCTTGAGAGTGCCTTTCAGAGATGACCCAGCTATGGAAGATCTCCGGGCGCGGATCATACCGTGGCCGGCGCTCGAGCCGGCATCCGCTGGCTTTAGTCTCGATGCGAGCACCGAAGCGGGCTGATCAGCCGCAACAGCCCGAGAGGGAGAAGCGAGCCACCGCGCAGGCTGCAGCCGATCGTGAGGCAGCGCTGAAGGACGCCAAGGCCGCCCACGACCGCTGCCGGGCGTTGGAGAAAGAGCTGAAGGGCCTGCGCGATGAGCACGCAGATGAAGCTCGTGGCCGCCGGGCGAAGGAGGAGATGAGGTCTCGGGAGCTGGCGAAGACGCAGGCCGCTGAATGCGGCCGGCTGGAGGAGCTGGAGCGGAAGGTGGAGGCGGAGAAGGTCGATCTTGACACCAGGGCGAAGGTCCTGGCTGAAGACCGTGTGGCTTTCTCGCTCCTCGAGGAGAGGTCCCGCGTGGCACTGAAGTCACTGTATGAGAAGGGCTTGGTGAAGCCGCCGACCACCGGCTAAGGATGGCTCTCGCCACCGCTTCCCTTCTTGGTGAAGGCGCCGAGGAAGTCGGGAGGGCATCGGTCCCATGGCGGAGGCAGAGGCTCGCGCCTTTCTTTCAACAAGGCTGGCCGACGCAGGTCTTCACCACTGCACTTCTCAGGACTCAAAGACTGCCTTGACGAGCTGCCGGAGCCTCAGAATGATGAACACTGCAAGCGCCGCCGCAGCCGTGAAAGGCCAGGTGGAGGCCCTGCTGAAGAAGTTCCATGGTTTCACCCTCGCACCTTCAACCGGTAGTGCCACCGATCGCGCGAATCCATCTGGCGGTGCAGGTGAAGGCGATGCCACCAAGGAAGGAGCACCTCTTGTGGGCAACATCGGTGTTCAGTGGTGACCTGCGGCTGCTTTTCCGTTTTATTCCTGCAACATGCACCATGCCTCGTGGAGGCGTTAAATTCGCGCTTGATATTGTGAGAACAATATGTTTGTAATATTTGCTTTGCGATTTTCTTCCTATTTGCTTTATGTTCTCAGTTGCAGAGCCCGCCTCGCGGCATACCTCAACTACCGCTGAGCCGACCGAGACCGTGATGATTTAAGGAGTGAGGGGCCACGTGACCAGTTAGGCTCCTGAGTCGCGATGCTCAGGAGTCCCCCTTGACGCGCAAACAACATATAGGAAGGATACGCGAGGACAGGTTAATGTTCTACGTCGGCAGGGCCCGACCTCGCGCATACCTCAACCGCCGTTGGGCCCCCGGAGACCAGGACGGACCAAGGAGTGAGGGGCTACCTGACCAGTTAGGCTCCTGAGTCACGATGCTCAGGAGTCCCCCTTGACGTGCAAACAATCTCCATACCTTTGCCCTCACCGAGGCTCGGCTCAGGAGGGGCGTGCGACGACCAGGTCCAAGGGACCTGGCTTGGGTGGCGTACACTTCGGCGTGACCCAAGCGCAGCCCCCGTGCCCAGCCCCCTCGCGCGACTCTCCCGAGGGGAGGCGTTGCACTGAGGCCGGACACTGAGCTCTGGGCTCCCTAAGGTTGATACGGCCGTGGGGCCGCCCTCAGTTGTTTATCACCAACATGGAGCATAGTGCTTCCGCTTGCGCACGGGCATAGCCGCTCCTCGGCAGTGTCGACGGCAGTGCGGAGCATGGTGCTTCCACTTCAGGCAGGAGGGGGGCCTCATCATGGAGAGCCCCCTGTATGCAGACAGCCCCGCCTCGACACGTGGCTTGCACGGCAGGGCTAGACGAGGTGTATCTGGGCACTGTGAGCCAACAAGGACTCACGAGGCCCTCACCTCAAGGCAGGTTGCGCCGGGTCTTGGTTCTGTTCGCGTGGCTGGTCCCGCTGAGGTGGTCGACAACCCGCCCGAACGAATCTCCTGAGGTTATCGTGTGAGAGAGCCAAGCACCAACGGCCCCAGGAGGTGACATGAACGGGGTCGGCCCGCCAGACAGAGCTCAGCCGTTGGGTTTATTGATGCTGCAGGGATGGGCCCGAGCACATACGTCGTTCTTAACCTACTCACGCGAAGGATCCTGAAGAAAGACGGCCGGCGCGCGACTCCCACGATAGGTGACGATCAAGCACGTGATAGTCATAGATAGATTAGGCATGGAAAGCAAGCCGGCTTAGGTAAATGCAGGGAAGATACACAGCACTGGGTCAGGCCCAAGTGGCTTGGGGATGATGCAGCCCGAGGGGCGCCCCCAGCAAGGTAAGCTAAAGACATAAGAGAAAGGGGTACATACCATAGGGACGGACCCACGCGGCCTGGGAATGATGCATCCCGAGGGGCGCTCCCAGCTAAATAAACTTGGAAAATGTCACCTGGTTCTGTTGATGAAGGGATGTCGGAGTTGTCGGATCTGGGGTTCCGGCAAAACCCTTAAGGTTCAAACTCTGGGGTGCGCGCGAAGTTCTTTCCCTCCTACCGATCTACGCCCTAGCTCGCTAAGATCTCATGGATTTAACTCGATTTAACTAGCAACACAAAGACACAAGATTTATATCGTTCAGCCACTGCTAGGTGTAATACCCTACCCAAAGGTGTGGGGGTGGATTGCCTCTGGGCTGATGAAGAACAGATAAGGGAAGAACAGCCCCGAGGTTGAGGTGTTCTGTGCTCGTGTGGCTAAAGGTTAGCTCTCGATCATATGAGATCAAGTTTTCCTCCGGTGGTGGCTAATCCTACTTATAGAGGCCCCGGTCCTCTTCCCAAATATTGAGCGGAAGGAGCCAACAACGGCGGCTAATTTGAAAGGGGACAGCTAGTACAAGCTATCCCGACAAAAGCGGTCTTCGCCGTGAAAAGGCTCGTGATGAAGCCGCCTTTGGCTCCACAAAGGACCTCCG
>JAHIAM010006572.1:0-21794 GCA_021605205.1 Aegilops longissima | reverse complement strand
GATGTAACTTTCCATATTTGTAACTCCAACTCTTGCCATTTTCGCATTGTGATATGATATTCCCTCCGTGGTTGGGCTTTTGTCTTTCGTTTTTGCATTTTGTCCATGTCATGCATTTTACATCATGTCATCATGTGCATCGCATTTGCATACGTGTTCGCCTCATGATTCCGAGCATTTTTCCGTTGTCCGCTTTTGCAATCCGGCACTCCTATCTTCCCGGCGCCCCTTTTACGCTTTTCCGTGAGCGGTACTAAACTTTCTCGGAATGGACCGAGGTTTTTCAAGTGGCCTTGGTATACCACCGTAGACCACCGGTCAAGTTTTGGGTCATTTGAGCTCGCTTGGTACTCCAACGGTTAACCGCACTCTCGCAAAGGCCTCTTTTGAGTTGCAGCCCAACACCCCTTCAAAATAGTCCAATAACCCATCTAAGTCACTTCCATGCTCTCCGTCGTTCGATCACGATCGTGTGGGCGAAAACTACACCTCATTTGGACTCTCCTAGCTCCCTCTATGCCTATTTAAACACCCCCCCATTCCAAATCGCGGTACAAACCCTAGCCTTCCTCCCTCCGCGCGTCGGACACGTCCGGTCCGCGCCGGACCAAACCGCCGCCCGCCCTGCCACTCAGCGTGTGCCACATGGCACGCCGCCGCCCGCCGCCCGCCGCCCGGGCATGCCCCCTCCTGCCCGCCCAAGCCTTCGGCCGCCTCCCACACGCCCGCCGCCTTCTGCCCATCGCCAGTCCTCACGCCCGCGCCCGGTCCTCGCCGGCACGCCCGTCGCCGCCCGCGCGCCACTCCTCGGCCGCCCGGCCTCGCCGCCCGCCGCCTGCCCGTCCCGCCGCCTCGGCGCTTCGCCCGAGCCCGAGCTCCCGCCCAGCCTCGCCTCTGCCCGCCGCCGCCGCCATCCTCCCCTGGCCGCCTCCCTGCCCGCCGCCCCTCTCCTCCTCCGGCCCGCCCCGCCTGCTTCTCCTCCTTCCGCGAGCAGCGCCACTGAGCCACATGACCGCCAGATCTGAGATCTGCCACGGGTTGACTTTTTCCTCCCCGAATCCTCTAAGTCTTAATTCGTGTTAATTTGTGGCATTTTCAACGATCATAACTTTGCATCTGTAGTCTGTTTTCGCGTGTAATATGTCAAAATGTTCGCCTCAAGAGTTGATCATTTCATCTTATTGCATCATTTTCATTTGAGCTCATCTTGATGCCCGAAATGCTGTTAGAAGAGGGCTATGTGATGTTAGTTTCGCTTCGTAATGTAACATGCACTTTTGTTATTTTTGCTATGATTGATGTGTGCACCCTATGAATTTGAGTCCTACATGTGGTTTGTAATATGCCATGCCATCTTTCCAGGGTGTATGCCATGTATTTTTGTGATCTATGTGGTGACTAGCACAAGCATGCAAAGTAGTCTTCTGATGTTGCTGATTTCAGCCCTGCTTTCTTCGATATTTTGATGCCATGTTAACTTGATGCTACCGAGAGATCCATGCATATTTTGATATACTTCAGTAAGGATGTTTTGAACATATGGTTATACTCTATCCATCCATGCCTTTGTTTGCAATTATGGAGTGCCATAGCTTAAGTCAATCGAGCTCTACTTTTGCTATAAAATGTTTCCTCGCAGATTGTTTACATGTTATTCAATTTTGCCAAGGTTGTTGTAGTTGATCCATGTATGCTATGATGTTGTTATTGCCATGTATGTCTTCTATGCCATGTCTTCTTGATGTATGTATACTTATTTTATCATGAAAGGCTCTGTAGTGAGTGCTTTGAGCTCTTAAACATGCCTACTTGTTATGTGTTTTTGACATGCCATGTTGCTGAATCTGTTAACGAAACTTGCCATTTTAACATGGGTGTTACTATATTTTCTGATCCTTTTTGGCTTATGGTCAGTAAGGGACTTTTTTTCTATGCTTTGATTAGATTCATGCCATGCCTTGTTTTGCTATTATAAGTTCCTGTAGCATGTTGTTTTCTTGCTCTGAACATTGCTACCTGATGCTGTTTTTGCCATGTTTAGTAATTTCACTAAGTCTATGAAGCTGATATGTTTTGCACTTTTGCCATGCTTGTTTGAACCTGTTGTGATGTGATTTAGCCATAGCTCAGTGTTCATCTTTTGTCAAACATCTTGAGTAGATCATTACCATATACTTTGTTGGTACGTTTGGGTGCAGTAGCTTAATTTCTTGTTGCTTGCTAAGAGGCATCATGCTGTTAATGGCAGATTTGTGCCATTCTTATTTTGCTTGTCATTTGCAAACCGTGCATCCGTTTCCGGTGATCTTTATATCGATTTCAACCGAAATCATCTCATCTTTCTAGTGGCATACTTGGTTTGCCAAGTTGATACCTGGTTCATCATTTTCCTTCCGGAGCGCGCATACGCATTGCATATCACATCCCGCATATCTTGTCATATATTGCATCATGTTGCTTGTGCATTGCACCGTGATTTATTGTGGTTCCTTTATTTGTGTTCTTGCTTTGGGTAGAGCCGGGAGACGAGTACGTGAACGAGGAACCTGTTGAGAACGCTTACGAGGATCAAGCTTTCGACAACTCTGAGAACATTGCAGGCAAGATGACCATACCCTCGAAATCACTTCTATCTTTGCTATGCTAGTTGCTCACTCTTTTGCTATGCCTATGCCACGATGCCTACCACCTGCTATTTCATGCCACCTATATTGCCATGTCAGCCCCTAACCATCCTTTCCTAGCAAACCGTTGATTGGCTATGTTACCGCTTTGCTCAGCCCCTCTTATAGCGTTGCTAGTTGCAGGTGAAGATGAAGTGTGTTCCTTGTTGGAACATGGAGATGTTGTTCCTTGTTGGAACATATCTACTTGTTGGGGATATCACAATATATATATATCTGCTATAATTAATGCATCTATATACTTGGTAAAGGGTGGAAGGCTCGGCCTTATGCCTGGTGTTTTGTTCCACTCTTGCCACCCTAGTTTCCGCCATACCGTGTTATGTTCCTTGATTTCGCTTCCTTACACGGTTGGGTGATTTATGGGACCCCTTGACAGTTCGCTTTGAATAAGACTCGTCCAAGAAGGCCCAACTTTGGTTTTACCATTTGCCACCTAAGCCTTTTCCCGGGTTTTCGCGAGCCCGAGGGTCATCTTTATTTTAACCCCGGACCAAGTGCTCCTTCGAGTGCTGGCCCAAACTAGAGTGCTTTGCAGCGCCCTCAAGGAAACTTGAGGTCTGGTTTTAGTTGTACGGACTACTCATCCGGTGTGCCCTGAGAACGAGATATGTGCAGCTCCTATCGGGATTTGTCGGCACATTCGGGCGGCTTTGCTGGTCTTGTTTTATTGCTGTCGAAATGTCTTGTAGTCCGGATTCCAAGATTGATCGGTCTTCCGGTAGAAGGAATATCCTTCGCTGACCGTGAGAGCTTATAATGGGCTGTTGGGACACCCTGCAGGTATTATCTTTCAAAGCCGTGCCCGCGTTATGAGGCAGATGGGAATTTGTTAATGTCCGTTGTAGAAAACCCGGTTGACCTCAATTAAAATACACATCAACCGCATATGTAACCGTGATGGTCTCTTCTCGCGAAGTCCGGAAGTGAACACGGTGTTGGAGTAATGTTTGACGAAGTAGTTCAGATCACTTCTTGATCGCTACTAGCTTCACGTCCGTGCCTTTTGCTTCTCTTCTCGCTCTCTTTTGCGAATGTAGCCACCATATATGCTAGTCGCTTGCAGCAGCTCCACCTTACAACTCTGTCTTTCCTGTAAGCTTAAATAGTCTTGATCTCGCGGGTGTGAGATTGCTGAGTCCCTGTGACTCACAGATTCTACCAAAACAGTTGCAGGTGCCGACGATGCGAGTGCAGGTGACGCCACCGAGCTCAAGTGGGAGTTCGACGAGGAACGTGGTCGTTACTATGTGTCTTTTCCCGATGATCGTGAGTGGAGCTCAGCTTGGGACGATCGGGATCTGTAGCATTTGGGGTATCTTCTTTATTTTGGTTCCGTAGTCGGACCTTGAGTGTAAACTGTATGATGGATGTTTATTTATGTATTGTGTGAAGTGGCGATCAGAAGCCAACTATGTATCTCTTTCCTTATGTATTACATGGGTTGTGTGAAGATTACCTCACTTGCGACATTGCTTTCAATGCGGTTATGCCTCTAAGTCGTGCTTCGACACGTGGGAGATATAGCCGCATCGAGGGCGTTACATATAATACTGCCAAGTTTGAGAATAGACCTCAGGGGGGAAATAGGACTGGTCATCAGTCTCCGAATCCTCTTCTGAGGATCTCTCTGTAACCAGCAAGATGTCTGCTTCAGCAGGTAGCATTGTCTGCTCTGAATACCTTGTTTTCACTCCAGATACTTCCATCACCGCTTTAAAATGGCTGATGCATAGGAAGATTACTTGAATATAACGTTGTCGACAAATGGAACACGTAATACAAAAAAATGATAGCATGATATAATTCACATACATGATGATTGGCTAAGCAGCATGGCATTGCATAATTCACATATATAATGCCTTTGCAACAAGATAGCATTGTATAATTCACATATATAATGTCTTGCAACAAGATGGCAATGCATAATTCACATATATGGTAATTAGACACTGAACAGGTGGCATTCACACAAAGCATGTCTAAACTAATCAAATGACATAGCAATGCGAGACACCATACGCACGATATGAGCAACATAACCCTGCCAAGTTAGAGCATACACCGGGGAAATAGGACTGGTCATCTGTCTCTGAATCCTCCTCTGAGGAGCTATCCGTAACCAGCGAGATATGCGCTTCGTCAGATAGCATAGTCTACTCTGAAGACCTTGTTTTCACTCCAGAATTTGCCATCACCGTGTCAAATGGTTGATGCACACGAAGAGCAGTTGAATGTAGTAACATTGTTGACAAATGTAATATGTAACGCAAAAAAAAGGATGGCCTGATATAATTTACATATAAAATGACTGGCTAAGCAGGATGGCATTGCAAAATTCACATATATGATGCCTGGCTAATGTAGCAACCAGACCTCAAATATCGATCTCGTGCATCGTTGTCATCCTCGATCGAGAATGCTGACACGCACAGTACTCGAAGGATTTATAACAGAGTAGCAATCACACACTTATTACATCGAATGTCTCAAAAGAGAACTTATTACAATAAATATGGCTTAAGGCCATCTAATAACGATAACAACGGAAGGCTTGGAAGATAAGCGAGTCCATCAACTCCAACGGCATCACTGAGTGTAGAACCACGACCTAAGGCACCTTACTCATCGTCTGAACATAAGCAAGTAGGAAGCACAAATTTCAAGGAATTCAAAAGCAAATATTACAGTCCACACTGTTATCGCAATACCAAACGCAAGTTTAAACGCCTCCCCGAGGCATGATACATGTGCAGGAATTAAAAGCAAGACAGGAGCCACAACGGAGTCACTTGTCGGCGGTGGAGCAGCGCGGAGTAGGCTCGCCTCATGAGGTAGCAGGGCCGGCAGCGCCGCCCGGCTTGGTGTCAAGGCCCGAATTTCCCAACAGAGCCTCCACGACCCTTCACAGCCTCGGAAGCGGCAGCTGCATGCTCGCCGCTTGCCGGCTCCAAAGAGGCTGTCCATGTCAATGCTGGATCTCAAGATAGATGTGGGTGAGGATCCGCCGTCGGCCGCAGAAGACAGCAGACGCGCCTCGGCCTCAACCATGGGGCCAAGACCAAGGGAGACATCTTCAAGAGCATGAATCAGGAAGGGAAGTAGCTTGGCGGGGCCGTCCTCTGCGCCGGCCAGTGGGCTCTCCAGGCCGCTATCATAAAGCTCCCTCAGCAAGGCGCGGGCCTTCACCTCCATATTCTTGAAGGCCACGCGATCTTCGGCAAGAACCCACGCCTTGGCGTCCAGCTCGACTTTCCTCGCCTCTAGTTCCTGCTCCAGCGCGCCCAGGCGATCACGACGCTTCTTCAGCTTGGCCTCCTGGTCCTTGGCGGCTACCTCGCGAGCCTTCATGCTTTACTCCTGCTCCTGGCGGAGGCCGTCCTCCTCGGCAAGCTGGTTCTCAGGCCTTCACCGCCTCCAGCGTCTCACATCGACCTTGATGTCGGCTGCCTCCCCGTGGCAGCATCGCGGCTACCTTCGCCACGAACAGCCTGCTTCTCCTCGTCAAGAAGTCGCCGAGGCATGGACCAGCGCCGCCCGAATCGAAGCATCGGCGCGAATCCAGCCAGAGGCCAGCTCCAAGCGTCCGACCACCAAGCAAGGGTCGGCGCCCAGAAGATCCTGAAGCAGCCGGTCCAATTCAGCGGCAACATGATCCAGGATAGTGGGAGGAGTCGGAGAGACAACAGTTGGTGGAGTAGGAGGAGATGGCGGCAGATAGCCATCTGCGCCGAGGCGGAACCAGCGGCGCCACGACAACAGCGAGGCAGCGCCAAGCAAGGGCACCTCGAGTCGCTGGGCTAAGGGGCTGAGCTCTCAAAGCGAGCTCACCCGAGCCTCATGAGGGCGCCGGGCAGGAGATGCCTGGGCGTCCGGATCATCTTCCTTTAGGCAGCGGCACCACACGGATGGGACCTCAGAGCCCTTTCAGCCATGGCGCGCCGGCCCGTCAAGAACATGGACATCGATCTCGCCAACAGAGCAATAATCAAGACGGAAAGCAGGCACTTACAGGTCGTCGCTGGTGGACTCGAGCAGACTCCGGCCATACTTGAAGCCCGAGAGCCGGCTGCAGGGATCAACTTCAAGGGGATCAGGAGCCGGAGGCGCGTCTGCGGATAGCCCCGGGCCGGGGTGGACCCGCGGGGGACCAGCCCAGTCCGGTCCTTCTTCGGGATCGGGGGCAGGCTTCTGCCTCCCCGCTCACCCTCATCCTCGTCGTCGTCGCTCTCGGGGAGGTGGAGAACGCGGGGCTTGCGCCGCAGTGGGGGAGCCCTCGACTCTACCCCCGAATCAACCCCCTCCCCTGGCTCTTTTTCCTTCACCTCTTCACCGGAGTCGGAAGAGGACACGTCCACCAGGTCCTCCGGAGCCTCCACGGGCACGGGCCCGTCCCTATTGAAGACGGGCATGGCCCCCACTACCTGCTCCCAATCCTCACGAAGGAACAAGGGCGCGGGGGCGCCCTCTAGTCTCGCCACGCCGCCCCGACCAAGGATTGAGGACTGTCGCCAGTCCTCGCTGCTGTGGCCACGGGCTCGGGTGAGGCCTCCACATCGAAGCAATCATGGCGGCGGAGCCAGCTTGGTGCCCAGAACTCCTCAAGAGCGACAAGACTGTCAGCCCGCCGCCACGCCCGGCCGGGCTTCAGATCTGCATCCATCTTCTAGCACCACTTCACTGGGATCCCAAGCTTTCCGGGACCCGGTCGTCGGAGCTCTGGGCCTCGTGGGCAGGATCAGCCGTGGATGGATACGCCCAAAGATCCACCAAGACCCACTTGCTCCTCAAACCCTTAATCCGCTTCCTGTGGTATGAAATGGCGATGGCTCCGCCAGATGCAACGAAGCTCACAGACGCTGGAGGCGGAGCCACGCGAGGTTCGGAGGAAGAAGTAGTGGCGTAGCAAGGCCACGAGGGTTTCACCCCAACATGGGCCTCATAATAGTAGGCTAAGATTGCGTAAGAAGGACAGAGTTGGGATGAAGGTGCAGAGCTTGGATGTTGTAGTGACGGAGGACTAAGAAGAAGAACTCAGAGAAGGAGGCACCAGATCAGCAATGATGGCGCCAAGAACGGGTAGAAGGTACTCCCTAGACCCTCAAGGGTGGAGGAGCTGCCTTGAGCACCGCTGCTCCATTGACGCCTGCGCCCCGCCAACCGGCGATCGTGGCAAGGCTCGCCACGACACATTTGGCGGGTCCAAGGTAGGAGAGTACCAGCTCCGGCGGGTCCGCGAGAGTCATGACTCGCTAGGGCACGGAAGCGGAGGGATCTCAAGGTCTTGGAAGCGGGAGGAGAGGCGCAAGAAAGGGGATCTGAGCAGCAATCGGAGAAAGTAAAGGAGGCAAGGAAGATGCCGCTCTATTATCAACCCGCGTTGCAGAGGCTCCCACGCCCAATTAACCGCCATGCGGGCGCCAAGGTCAGCAGGCTGTTAGGGCCCACACGCCGCAGACTTGCCCTTACGCCTCTCGCCGCCAAGTTCGAGCACGCCAGGCCCGGGGCTATGTTGGTGTTCTGGGAACGGGGGTCCCCAGACTTGCCTACCTGCGGCCTGTGGCGTGGCTCAAAGGAGGCCCAGGACAGCCCATCTTCATCAACACAAGCTCAAGACCCTCGCGAGGGGCCAAGCCTCACTGGGCGGACGACAAGGAGCTTCCTCGTGCACGGCCTCGCAGCTGGCTCATGAGGAGGCGGAGAGTTCAAGGCAGGGTACCTCGCGAGGTGCCCATGATGCAAGCCATGATTTACCAAGGGCGCCAATGGGCGCCACCAGCCAGCAGCGTCCTCCTTTCCTCTTTGGTGCAAAGGGAGCGAGCGCAGGCGAGAGCATCAAGCAAAGGCATCCGTTTCGGTGCAACAAGACCAAGACCAGCCCCAACGGCTGGAAGGGAGTCATCGTGGAGCCCAAGCAGGCGTCATCACCAGAGCCTTTGGCAGGCGAGGACCAACTTTAGTCGATAAGTGTATCCGCTGTTCCCTTCAAATGGCCAATTGTTGGCGCCCTTCCCGCTCAATATTTGGGAAGAGGCCGGGGCCTTCGCCTATATAAGTAGAGCTAGCCACCATAGTGGTAGAGAGGACGATCAGATCCGAGAGAGAAAGGACGATCAGCATCCAGAGAGAGAGATAGAGACCCGATCCTCAAGCTAGAGCGACGGGACACCACCTAGCAGTTCATCACATCACCAAGAATGCCCTCGCGAGGCTGTTCTTCCTCAGACTGCTCCTCATCAGCCCAAGAGGCAATCCACCACACCACAAACTAGAGTAGGGTATTACACCACAACGGTGGCCTTAACTAGTATAAATCTCGTGTCTCTTGTGCTGTTGTTTCTAGTAGTTTAGGTCCCTCGCGATTCGGCGAGGTACGAGACGGTGGAGGGTTGGAACTCTGCGCGCACCCCAGAGTTTAAACCTTAAGGGTCTGCCGGAACCCGAAATCGGACAAATAGCATCTCCAATACATGACGAAAATACATAACTTCAAAGTGCTAGATGTAAATACATCAGCCGCTCATCTCTGAACTTAACTGTCAAAACTGAACTTAACTGTCGAAACTAAACTTAGCTGTCGAAACTGAATTTTGCTGTCGAAACTAAATTTTGCTGTCGAAACTGAACGCACTAGGAAGGTGAGGCTACACGTCGGTCGAATCGACTTTTTTCATCTCTCGTCACGATTTTGGAGCTGTTGGATACGGAATCAAGGGCCCGTGGTTCATCTTCAACCTCCACCCCCGAGCCGCCACCACCACCGGCCAAACAGCAGCCCCCGCCACCAATGCCGGGCGGTGCACCCCGCCGCCCCAAAACACTCCCCACCGCCTGCCATCCTCTAGGCCCCCACGCAGAGCTTTTTCTCCGGCGATCCCCACGCCACCGCCCGCCAACGCCCGCCACCACCGCCACCACCGCCCCATCCCGAACCCTAAGATAGATAGTGGGGTACCTCTCAAGAAGCCCTCCTCCCCGCTGCGGCTGGTTCTTCCTTCACCCCATGAGCCTCTGAAAATCGATCGACCCAAAAGTCGATTCAGTCGATCAAGTGTAGCTAAATCGAGCAGCATCGCAAGCAAGAGCAAGAGCAAGAGCAGCAGCGCGAGCAAGAGCAATAGTAAGAGCGCATCAGTGGGGGACCGAGAGTAAGAGCAGAGCAGCAGCGCGAGCGAGAGCTAAAGCAGCAGCAGCTCCATCGATGTGGACGTTGCCCGAGGGAGCGACGCCGTGGAGGAAGTGGTCGGCGACGCCGCCGGATGGATGGAGCAGCTGCGTGTCGGCTCGGGACCGAGCGCCGCAGCACCGTGAGATCGAATCAAGAAGAAAATGCGCGATTAGTGTATAACCTCTTTGGTGGCGCCGATTAGGCCGCAACTTCATCCGAGGAAACAGTGATGATGATGCTCTTCCGCGGTGCAGGTGAAGACGGCGTGTGGGAATGGAGGTGGCGCGAAAGACGAGGGAACGTCGGGGCAGCTCCTTGGAGCTGGAGGACGGGGTGGATGAACCGTTGGGATGATGAGATCGACGATGGATCCTCATCCGGTATGGTGGATGAGGGACGTCGAGGTGTTGATGTGGACGACGTCGTCCAGGAAGCGGCTCCGGCTGGGTGGCAGACGGAGCAGGGTGTGGGTTTCGTCGTGGGTTTTTGCGGCCTCGGTGTACGAATGGGTGGGCGGATGGGACGGCAGTGGGGAACCATGGCTTGGAGACGCACTTGTCCGAGATGTGGGGTAAGTTACGAAAGTACCCCCCACCGATTTGAGGCGGTTCTTTCGGTTCAGGGGTACCACAGGCATTTCGCATGTCGGGATTTCATAGGAGGTGGGAGTTTTCGCGCGCGTTGTAATTTCGAAATAGCAAGGCGCGGGTCGAGATGGAGGGAGTTGTCGGAGCACAACGAGACAAAGATATATCTTAAATATTTCGGGCTAACAAGGCGCGGGTTGAAATTTTCGGACAAGCCTAACGGTAAACTGTACCAAATCAATGTGCACTACAAATGTCATTCAAAACTTTGAAGTCATGTTATGTTCAATTAAAATATTCCGCTATGTGTATAATGCATGCAACCTACTACTCAAATGAACGCTTTAGTGCATTCCAAACGTATATACTACCGCTCAATATGAACTAAATTTGAATTCGCTTTCTATTTGAATAAGATCTACAGAATGATTGTTGTGAAGTCAAAGCATTTGAATTTGTTTCTCTGTTTTAATAAGATCTACAATCATCATTATTGTCAAGTTAAACCATCGCTTGTGTATTATCTTCACAGCACACCACATGATTAGTCTCGAGTTACATATGAACTATGTGTACTATATGAACTTGAACTAGATTTTCTGAATCCACTTTATTTTGATTTCAAATCACATTACATTTCTAGCTCTATCTAGATCTTCATAATCTAAACCATGTCTCATATGTATAATGTGTTTATCACATTATGTATGGTGCCCCGCCCCCTACGCCTACAAGTATTTAGATGTGAGTTGCAAACACCACACATTACCACAAATTCAAATAAAATGTGAGAATGTTCCATATATAGTATTGTTTAGATTGTTCATATTTAGTTGTAAGCTGCAAACGCCACACGTTATCACAAATTAAAATAAAATGTGAGATTGTTTGATGTATAGTATGGTTTAGATTGTTCGGCATTTAGTTGTGACTTGCAAATGCCATGCATTATCACATTTTGGTATAACACGTGCACAACACGTGTATCACCGCTATATTCATGCATGCAATGTTGTAAACACTATGATCTCCTGTTCAAATATATGAATCCGCTTTCATATCAAATTATGATCTTTGTTAGTCTCTTACACCCACACAATCCTCTAACCTTTGTAGCTACCACTAACATTCTCTCGTGCATGCACACGCCTCCTCGTCCTCCTCCTCCCTCGGCATTCTATCCACCGGGCACATTCATTTTTTTTCTTTAGGTCGCTTCTCCCGAGTCTACACAACTCCTTTCCGACACACACCGATCGATAAACCTCTCCAGCGATGCCTGCCTACAACATACACACACACCTTCAATCTCCTCCTTTATGTGTCCTTGCCTCGTGTCTCTCATACGGTCGACACACGTAAACTCTTGCCCCTCTTTTCATCGATCTCACAACAGCACACTCCCCCCTATCTAGCTAGTAGTTGGGCCTCTCGCACCACCTCCTAGCTCCATTCTCTCTGTCTATCCGCCTCACTGGGCCTTATTTGCCTCTAACAAATGGACGACACCGATCGGTCTCTCGCTATACATATAGCTAGCTAGGTCCTTATAACTCGCTTTTACCCACACGCCGATCGATCTACCTCATTAGTTGTGTCTCTCCTTCCTCCGACAAACAACAATTGATCTACCGATCTAGTTAGGTTTGCTTACCAAACACATGGTTCCCTTCATCATCCATGGATGCATCCCGACAGATCTATCACATGTGCAGCACACGTAAACACATCCCCACTCTTATTGATAACATTGCAGCTCCACCCTCAGTTTGTCTAGTAGGCCTCTCCCACCATCTCCGAGAAGCAACTCCATCACCCATCCAGCACTCTACCCCTCTCCCTCCCTCTCTCTCTCTCTCCTCTCTCTCTGTCCCATCATATTTCCCATCTTTCAGTTATGTATGGATGGCGACCGATCTCCCTCAAGACATAGCTGGGTCTCTCCTTCTCAACACATATATGAGTCGTTCTACCTCTATAGTTAGGCCTCTCCCTACCCTTCCCCCCACCCCCTCCCCCCCCCACACACACACCGATACATCAAGTGCTCTAATCATGTCTCCCTGCCACACACAAACTTGACATGTGCCCTCTAATGTTCCGGTTGGCCAGTCGCCTATATCTTTGACTTGCACACACACACAATTTCGATGGCTCTCTTCATCGATCTCGCACCCACCCACTTGATCCTCTCTTCGACTCTATCGATACCTATGACCCCTCCCTCTCTTCTCGTGGATTGCCCGACCCTCTATGTATGATATGGATAGGACTCCATTTCACACACATTGCATGCAAATTTTTGTTTGAGATGTCATCGTCACATATTCCCACAAATAATTCACGAAATCAACCCCCCACCCCACCCCCACCCCAAAACAAAAAACACTCACGAACGCGGTTTGTATCTCTCACACACACCCACGTAGGTGGGGGCATGAAAGAAGAGAAGAGGTGCATGCACGACGCACGCATTCCGCCTCTTTCCCAACCACACCAGCGTGGGTACACGGCGGAGCTCAATTTCAGACTGAAAAAGGCAGCCCACGTGGTAATTTGGCACGTGTAATCGTTGTCCACTTGGTGGAGGGAGGATCGTCTACCACGGGTGAACAAACAAATTGCGACTTGACGTGTTATGTTAAAAAAGAGGCAAACCATGTGGGGCCTACCTTAGAGGCAAGACTTTTGATGTGTCCCGTCAACTCAGAACGAGGAGAAGCTTGCTTAGCACGCCGTCTGCCCGCCCACGGGCGGTGGCTCGCAGGATGAGGTGAAGCTTGCTCCGCCTTCGCCCGCCTCTCGCCTGCAAGGTGGCTCGCAGGACGAGTAGAAAATTTTACTACTCCTCCGCTTACTCCTCGTCCCTACTACCTTGGTTATAGAGATTATATCATATTGTTTGGAATATATATGTCCTTTAGTAGATTTCAATATGAACTACTAGTAAATACTCCAAACACCGATGTATATAGACGTATTTTAGAGTGTAGATTCACTCATTTTGCTCCGTATAGTAGCACTCCCTCGCCCCTCGACCCTCGCCCATGTGGTGGACGTGCAGCAATTCATTCGGTCTCATATAGCCAGAACGATATATACTGCACTACCATTATTGTTCGACTTCCCAAAGAGGCGAAGAGCCAATCGCAAGGTTAATATTTTGGAGATGCCAAGTGCAAGGTTATAGGAGAACGAGTAGTAGGTGCCGTGTCATTTATAAATAAAGTTTTTTTTCTTCAGTGGCAGGTACGCAATATGATAGGTTCATATGGAGAGAAAAGGAAACCGCTCCACTATATACATAGTCAGGACGGGCCAGCCTACACGGTTGCTTGCTAGGGTTGCTCTCTTCACACTCTCTCACACAAAATGACTGTGGCCACATCTCTAACATCCCGGCGGATCACGTCCGCTTGGGGAAGGGGTGGATGCTTAGTGTAGATGCGGTGGCCGTCGCCGATTGTGAAAACCCACTGTCGGCACGTCCCGATCAGGGGTCCCCGCCGTTCTCTCTCACAAAGCCGGTGAGGTTGCCTTCATCCCTTGCTCATTTGCCGATGTGGGCAGTTTCCGCCTCCCCGCCCTCCTCAAGGTTGAGCTACGCCCCTCGTGTACAACTCCTTTACATCCGCTTGCACCATCGCTCCAGCTGCCCACATCACTCCCTCGTGGATATTTCTCTACTTCTTTGCCCCGCACATACCTCTCTGGCTTCTACGCATCAGTATTTGTGATGACTTTAGTCTCATCAACTAGTCCCAGTAATCTTATTCTAATCACGCTTCTTCAATTTCTTTGCCACAGGGATGCTCATCTCAATTTTGGTGAAACTGCACAAAATGATCTGATGGTCAAAAGGTTGCAAACTTCATTTATTAGGAAGCTCGAACGTTGCCAGCAAATTGAAGGCTGGTCAGGGTTCAAGGTTAGAGGGTTAGGGACTGCATGGATCGTTTTTTTCTTTAGCTGCCTCTGTTCCAAAATAAGTGTCAACTTTAGTAGTAGTACAACTTTGTACTAAAGTTTGCACAAAGTTGAGACACTTATTTTGGAACGGAGGGAGTACATATTTGCTATGATTTGTCTGTCATTGAGATGCAATAGCATGCATGTTAGTCTCCTTTGTATTTGATGAAATGTTGCAACGGGCAACCTTGGACGAAGATGCATGTAACGTGTTGGAAGCTTCATAGCATTGTACAAATTTATCTCACTGATAAATTACAAGACGTACTATACAAGTAATTCCTCCGCTCCTAAATATAAGTCTTTGTAGAGATTTCACCATGAACCACATGCGGATGTATATAGATGCATTTTAAGTGTAGATTCATTCATTTTGTTCCGTATGTAGTTCACCTAGTGGAATCTCTACAAAGACTTATCTACTAGTAATAGCTAGCCCCCACTACTAGGAATTCTCTATCCTCTCCTTGAGCCACATCATCAAAATTGATGTAGCCATTAGATGAAGTAAATCAGTCCATAATAGCCGTCTGATCTAGACGTTAAGAGGCTCAAGACTAAGCCACATGCAAGCATGCAGAAATACCGTGGCACATGCATGTGAGTGGGTTTTAAATCACATCAACATGTCTGCATGCAAGCATGCACCGGTAGCATGCATGTAAGTGAGCTTTTAAGTCCCATTAACATGTCAAAAAGAAATATATAATCCCATTATGCAGTAGGAGTTGGCTGATCTTTTTTCCTTACGTGGGATGATCTAAATGATGATGGGAGTTTATTTAGTTTGGCTACCACATTTGTCATGCGGTTATAGAGTTTTTTTAGTTCTATCAAATCGATAATTTTGCGCGGAGAGATATACCGCTGTTCCGCGGCAACGCGCGGGGACTCATCTAGTAATATTTAGGAATGGACGGAGTACTATGTAAAGAGTTAGGTGTCTCATGGTGATAGTGTGAGGTGGGCCATATAATGACTAAGCCTGCGTGTTTTCACTGCTCTTGCACTCCTCCGCTGTAAGAATGGAGAAAATTGTAATCTAGTACGCCGAAAGCGTGGGACATCCAGCAGTCCTACCACCTCAGTAATAAAGACCAATGAGCCGTCAAATCACATAGGCCCAGCAGTATGTTGGATGGACGAAGCAACCATCACTCTTGCGCCAGTGAGAGGTCGCGTCCGCTCTGCCCGGGCATGAATGCGGCACCGATTCTTTGGAGCGGTGCTGACCGTTTCAGGCGGGAAGCGCGCGCGGGCGATGGAGGGGCTTTAGGTGGGCCAGGCTGGTCAGGAGCGGGCGTGGCAGCTGTCCGCACTGACTCTCGCGGCTAAAATCATACACTACACACCATCTCTCTGTAGGAGTAGGTCGATCTGTCGCACTCTCTAACACACGCATGATGTTAAACACACACACGCGCACGCATGCACCTTGGTCCCGTTGCACCTTCTAACGTGACTTATTACACCTAGACGGAGGGAGTAGTAAGTATACGAGATACGGTGGCACACTGACTTAAGTCCAATACAAGTGCCCAAAATTTGTGTGCATGTTATACTAAGGATTCACTTAAAATAGTACGTGAGTGAACAAAGGGATCAATTGGACAGTGTTCCCGAGCAGTAGCGAGATGTGTGAGGTAAGATACACCGCTGGCGCTTTTAATTTTTCTTATTTATTTGTTTGTTTCACCCTCTGACTGGTGGGACCCAACGTACTACGTGGAGAGAGGTAAGGTGACTAAGGCTGCATTATTTCTGCACCACTGTGGATAGTCTTACCACCAAAGCCACATTACACGATTATGATTGAAATCCCAATGAATCCCACACACACAAAAAAAACACGGCATGCTTGTCACACGAATCCAGGAATGTATAAAAGGTTAGTTTCCTCTCATTGAACATAACGGGAGGGTCGTGTAGCTGGTTAGCCTGTTCGCTCATCAAACTTGAGGTCTCGGGTTCGATAACTACACTTGAGCATAATCCTTGCCAGGAGGATTCTTTGACTGGTCAAAATGTTTTCTAGGGTTTGCACGCTTCACACTCTCTCTCCAGTATATATATACACGCTGGAGCCTCAGTGCTTGTTGTTGCTCTCTTCACACTCTCTCGCCCTCTCCCACTGCAGCCACAACGCTTGTAGTTGCTCTCTTCACACTCTCGCCTTCTCCCAGATCTAAACAAGACTTCGTTGGCCTCTCTCTCCCTCATTGCTGCTCAAAGAGCCGGCAGGATCCGTCTCACGGGAAGGGAAGGAGGCTTAACGTTGTCGCCGTGGTGAGGGAGGGAATCCACTACCGACGAGCTGTTCACTTTCCACCCAGTGGCGCGCTGGAGGGCCTCCGACCCTTCTTCTTCGCCGCCATCCTGTCGCCCACCAACCACGCCCCAAGAACCTTAAGGTATAATTTACTTACTCCACATGCATTGCTCTAGCTGCATGTATACTATGAATCTAGGACGGGTTCAAAGAGGAAAGGAGTGGGGAAAGTAGTGGGAAAAGTTGTATATATAGCATGAATCTAGGATGTGGTTCAAAGAGGAAATGAAGAGGGAAAGTTGTATAGCATGAATCTAGGACGTGTTTCAAAGAGGAAAGGAATGTGGGAAGTAGTGGGGAAAGTTGTATCGCATAAATCTAGGACGTGGTTCAAAGAGGAAAGGAAGGGGCGAAAGTACTAGTTCAAAAAGGAAAGGAAGGGACAAGGCTGTAGAATTTGAGCAGGACTAGATTTGCTACGCTCACATAGGGAAAGGTGTCTAAAGATAACAAAACTGGGACCAACACAAATATGCTCCTTGGTTGTTTGTTCTTTGTTGCAATAGACATGCATGACTACAATACATCGGTAGATGCACATGGTGCTGGTCGGCCCACCGTCCCGTGCAACTCATTAGCTGTTGTTAATCTAAGGCCCTGTTTGGTTAAAAACTCCCTAGTCCCTACCTCCTTGGTTCCAGGGACTAAACATGGACTAGAGGTTATTAAATGACATGCTAAAAGACCATGCTACCCCTAGTAATGAACTAATAGAAACAAGGTGCGATGCGGGCAGGGCAACTGTTGGAAAGTCCCAAAAGACTCCCTCGGGGTCTTCTTTCTTTAGTCCCAAATGCCCAATTTTAGTCCCTAAAGTCCTCGTGTTTGGTTTAGATGGGACCGACACGGAGTTTTTTAGTCCCTACACCAAAATGTCCCTGTAAACAAACACCTCTAATAATGCCGCTGGAAAATTGATGCAATGCCATAGTTAAAAGCAAATTACATGTTTAATGAATTTTATTGTTAATATTAATCAATGCCCCGCTTGAGAAATGCTACTGTCTTGCTTTCTTTCCCATTTAGATAAGGTAGATGCTTCCTTTTGTTGGCTTCTGTGTCATCCACCGTTATTGACCACTAATTGTTTCCTTTGCACCTCTGTGCAAACAAGGTTATCTACTTCACCTCGTTGCCATTGTGACCTTTTGTTGCACTGCACAAAACACTTTTGTTTTAAGAGTGTTTTGTGCAGTTCAACCAAAATGTCACACTAACAACATTGCTTGATTACTTGATCTTAGTGGAACTGCACAAGAGGATATCTTACTTCCTATCCGTTAAGGCGAATTTGGTTCAGATCTTCTTCTTGTCAGTTGTTTGAATTCCGCATCATGATAGGTCAGTACTAGCCTTCTTTCACATGATTCTGCAGTGTGCTTTCATATGTTGTGCTACTTGTACGATAATGTCGCTTGATTTTAGTGAAATGCACAAATGGAGACAAGACTTCCAATCAGATGTGCAATCGTAATATCCCATTGAGGTAAGATAAGGATATTTCACAACTGCTAGCCTGTAATTTGCCACTTTCATCAGAAAATTAAGTTTAGTACTATACTTGTGCTCCCTAATTGGCATGCCAAATCTTATATTGAAGGCGAAGCTTGTATGTTATTGAACCAAGTGATGAACGGGAAGAACAAGCGGAAGAAAACAAAAATCAACTCCCGCTGTTGTAATGAAGCACTGGAACAGTGATGACCCAAGTAATGATATAGTTTTGCATCTTAATTTATTGCTATGGCTGGAACGAGCAATTATTTTGCCACTGATTTGATGCCATACGTAATTATCTCTACTTGTGCAAATAGGGATCTTCTTTGAAGATACCATATATTTTAGTGGAACTGCACAAGAAGATGTTGGAAACATTTAACTAATCGAGGAGTATATAGTAAGAATGGCCACCCTCGTATAGAGCAAATGTATGGTTCCGAGAAGTGCTTCATCTCAGATGCTCTACACAATCAGCCTCCTGACAAAGGTTGGTACTCGCCCATTGATTTCATTCATATGATTGAGCTTTGTCATCTCTATTGGTGTTGTGCTACTGTTTAGATACTATCGTGAAAAAGTGGTATTGTCCTTGAGAAGTGCTTCATCTGTGCTGTTTTAAATATTCCCTTTCCTTTTTTCGAGCAAACATGGATGCTAGCATTTAGTAGTCATCTTGTCTTTGCACAACAGGATCATCTTCCTCCTCAAGAAGAATATGGAGTACGTGAACTTACTAGTTCTGATTATGCCAGATGAAGAAGCCTGCCTTTCTTCTCGATCGGAAGGAGCAGTTGAAGGATGGTTACATTACTCCCCACAAGACCAAACTAACTTCAGCTCGGATGACTCACAAATCTCCATTTTTTGCTGTGATGCGTGAGTACAATGTTGTTCTAGGATTCTTTCCGGTGAGTTCCATTTTCTAAAAGTGTGCTCTACATGGACCATGTATGTGCTGTTGAAACTGCCAAATCATAGTACAGTTTGCTTTATACTAATCACTTTTTTGTATTTGTGCAAACAGGGGTGCTCAGGTTGATTTCAATGGGAACTGCAAAAAATGTTCATGAATACATTGAATCATTCATTTCCACCACAAGAAAGGAGGTGCCTATAAGTTCAAGGCGTTGCAACATATAAGGGCGAAATCATACAAGCTACGCGCGAATTTGGTTGATTTTGGTGGAACTGCACAAAAAGAACAGCTGGTTTATTTAGCACGAGGTGCCATGTCATGTCCGAACTGATGGCAAACCCTGGCCTTTCCACAATCGTAGGCATTTGATATTTTGGAATGGGAAAACCTTGTCAAATTTTGCTCATTGATTTTAGCAAGACATGCGTTTGATATTTTTGAACGGGACGCCCTTTGCTGTCAGCAGCGTCGATCAATTTTTTCTTTGTTATTTAGTTGTGAAGTAAATATTGCCTCTGACATATGAGTCGCTGAGATGCATAACCATCGATTGGTTTGAATGTTTTCTATGAATTACCAGGCCTGTGTGTTTGATTGCAATGTACACAAACGCTAAAAAGCTGCTCAAACTCTTTGTACTCCTTCTGTTCCTTTTTACTTCACACATTGTGAAAGTGCATACTTTTTTGTATAAGATTGGTCAAAGTAGAGATACTTTGACTGCAGACAAAACTTGTATGCAGACTAGAAAGGACCGGAGGGAGTACATGTGAAACTGCTGCAAACGAGGTAATCACCCCGAATAATACTAGTACGTATTGTTTTGCATGTTCATCCAATGCCAGTGATAAAGGAATTGAACTAATCAAATAAATTCATTAATACATGGTCGGATTTCATATAAACATGCCGGATTTCATTACATTTCATACATTCTTCAAATAAAATGGGTGCGCTGGAGGTATAATTAATTAACCGGTTACCCACCTATGTCCCGCTGAGCGAACAGAAGCTTCAGTGACTTAATCGCAAGTGCAGTTGCGTGAATCGACATGTGGCCTGTTGGGCCCACGTGTCGACCACCAATCGCGCCAAGAGTTAAGTAGAAGCAGCGTTTTTCTCCAGCGCAGCTCTCCGACTCCACGTCGCCGCCAAGAAGCTAACCGCCGTCAATGGTCAACCCGCTTAGCTTGGCTTCAACCGGAGGGTAGCAGCGGTGGCCTTACTTGGACCCGAGCGCGCGACCTACCGTGTTCTACTCTTCCTCGCTTATGTGGCGGGCCTCGTTGGCAGCGGGAGGAGCCTCGGCGAGCAGGCGATGTCCTCTCGTCTTCGTTGCGGGGCGGCGGCGCCAGCGGAGCGGTGGAAATCCTCCCCAACGCTGCCGGGCAGGGGGCCTCGGCTGAGCCGGGCGATGTCCTTCGCCTCGCCGACGCCAGCCGAGCGGGACTCGCCGGGCCGGCATCGCCCTTCGCTTCATCCTCGGTCTCGCCAAACAAGGCTCGCCCGCTTATCGCGCTTTTGCTAGCCTCTTTGTAGCCGGCCGCAGATCCGCCACCCGCATGCGGTACCGCCCAGCCGAGGCGGCCTTTGCCGGTGGAGCGGTACAGTCGAGCATCGCCTCGCTCCACTTCGCCTCGGGCGATCGCTCCTCCGCTGCGCAGTGCTCCCGGAGGAGATGGTGGTTTTAGCGGCGTTGGCTCGCGCCCCGGAATCTCCTCACGCATCCGCCTCACCCTGTCCATATATTGGGCACGGGCCTCACCAATGGTCATGATGCAACGCACCGGCGAGATGACGCGGACGAGGGGTTGGTGCTGGATCGTCGACTACCATGTTCTCCATTGGGACGTCATCATCCTCCGGCTGCTCGCCGCCAGCCGTCGGCAGCAATGGCTGCCATCTCCTTGTGGTCCATCGTCCGCCTGTCTCCAAGAGCGCTGGAGCGCGAGGAAGCCATGATGGGAAATACTGGTGTGGATAGGAGAAAGGGAACGGATGCGGATGATTGCGGCTATGGCCGGAGCAGCAGTTTATATAGCAATGGTGGGCGGGCGGAGGGACGGACGTGTGGCGCCGAGTAGCCGCCGCAACCGCATATCATTAATGTGGGCGGCAGATGGACGGACGGACGGCACTTGTGTCGCTTTGAAGGCGAGCAATCGCCCGCACCGGAAGCGGGCGAAGCGGCGCCGATTGTTTCGGGCGGAAAGTGCGCTACGCGAGGAGATGACTTTACTTGGAGAGGATGACAATGGGGACCTACAAGGTCCATAGCCTCACGCACGCAAGTGCCTCCTTATTTTATATTTATATATATATATATATATATATATACATCTGGGCTATTCTGCTACGCTGTAATGTAATATTATTCTGTTACCCTCTACATCGACGTGGTTCACGCTTGACCGACGTGTTTTTCAACAAGAACTGATCTTCCTGCGTGCACGACGGATGGAAACAGGGATGCAACGTGGAGCTTCCGGTCGTTCCTCGGCGCGATGCTGCGGGCCATTCGCTAGAGGAGACATGTAAGGGTTCCGACGTCCGCACGCCAGCTGGATGAGTTCGTGGATCTGTAGTCACCGGAGGTGACGGCGTGGGCATTTTGGCGGCGGACGGATTTTGGGCGCCG
>JAHIAM010006571.1:0-23097 GCA_021605205.1 Aegilops longissima | reverse complement strand
TTCATATCACAAGTAAGAAGATTTATATTGAAATTATGCCAAAGTATCACTCCTCATCAAAATTCTCTTTTATCATTTACCTACTCGACGACGAGCAGGAATTAAGCTTGGGGATGCCCGATACGTCTCCAACGTATCTATAATTTTGATTGCTCCATGCTACTTTATCTACAGTTTTGGCCTATATTGGGCTTTATTTTCCACTTTTATATTACTTTTGGGACTAACCTATTAACCGGAGGCCCAGCCCGAATTGCTGTTTTTGCCTATTTCAGTGTTTCAAGAAGCGGAATATCAAATGGAGTCCAAACAGAATGAAACCTTCGAACGTGATCTTCTCACGAGCGTGATCCGGAGACTTGGACCCTACTCCAAGAAGTGCAGAGGCGGTCACGAGGTGGAGGGCGCCTGGCGCGCCCCTACCTCGTGGGCCCCCTGACGCTCCACCGACGTACTCCTTCCTCCTATATATACCTACGTACCCCCAACAGATCAGAAGAGGAGCCAAAAACCTAATTCCACCGCCGTACCTTCCTGTATCCATGAGATCCCATCTTGGGGCCTGTTCCGGAGCTCCGCCAGAGGGGGCATCCACCACGGAGGGCTTCTACATCAACACCATAGCCCCTCCGATGAAGTGTGAGTAGTTTACTTCAGACCTTCGGGTCCATAGCTAGTAGCTAGATGGCTTCTTCTCTCTTTTTGTGCTCAATACAATGTTCGCCCCCTCTCTCGTGGAGATCTATTCGATGTAATCTTCTTTTTGCGATGTGTTTGTTGTGACCGATGAATTATGGGTTTATGATCCAGCTTATCTATGGAAAATATTTGATTCTTCTCTGAATACTTTTATGAATGATTGAGTTATCTTTGCAAGTCTCTTCGAATTATCCGTTTGGTTTGGCCAACTAGATTGGTAGTTCTCGCAATGGGAGAAGTGCTTAGCTTTGGGTTCAATCTTGTGGTGTCCTTACCTAGTGACAGAAAGGGTTGCAAGGCACGTATTGTATTGTTGCCATCGAGGATAACAAGATGGGGTATTTATCATATTGCATGAATTTATTCCTCTACATCATGTCATCTTGCTTAAGGCGTTACTCTGTTTTTAACTTAATACTCTAGATGAATGCTGGATAGCGGTCGATGAGTGGAGTAATAGTAGTAGATGCAGAATCGTGTCGGTCTACTTGTCTCGGATGTGATGCCTATATACATGATCATACCTAGATAACCTCATAACTATGCTCAATTCTGTCAATTGCTCAACAGTAATTTGTTCACCCACCGTAGAATATCTATGCTCTTGAGAGAAGCCACTAGTGAAACCTATGGCCCCCGGGTCTATTCTCATCATATCAATCTCCATCACTTTATTTACTTGCTTTGTTTTTACTTTGCTTTTACTTTTCACTTTGCATCTTTATACCAAAAATATTATCTCTATCAGATCTCACTCTCGTAAGTGGACGTGAAGGGATTGACAACCCCTAATCGCGTTGGTTGCGAGTAGCTATCGTTTTGTGCAGATACAAGGGACTTGCGCGTGGCCTCCTACTGGATTGATACCTTGGTTCTCAAAAACTGAGGGAAATACTTACGCTACTGTGCTGCATCATCCTCTCCTCTTCGGGGAAAACCAACGCAAGCTCAAGACGTAGCAGCGCGCCGTGTGTTGACCCTCCTCTGCCTACTGGCAGAGGTTGGGGATGACTGGCACCAGGCCAGGTGGGCTGGGCCAGCACAGGTGAGGCCCAGGTGGGCTTGGTGGGCGCCAGGTAAGTTTGGGCCAGGTAGGTTTCCCTCTCTTATGTTTTCTAATTTTGTTTTTGTTTTCTAATTATTTGCCTCTGTTTTGAGCTTAGGAAAAATACCAAGGCATTTCCTAAAATCCTGAAAATATTCATGGACACTTGCTAAATTATTTCAGTGGCCCAAAAATAGTTCCAACATTATTTGAACATTTAAATTATTTATAGTATTTTAAATGCCCAAATCAAATACAATAAGATTTAATTCAAAAATCCAGAATGGCCTAGAAATATGTGCATCATTTTTGGCAGAGGTTTTCACCTTTAACAAAAATCATGAACTTCTCTAAAGGGCATTTGGATTCATTGAAGATATTTTTATTGAACCTAGTTGAATTCATTTGGTGCTAGGGTTTCAACAATCCCCATTTCAACTTTCAAAGAAATTTAGACATGATGCATGGATGCTTGTGCAATTATTTGCAATCAAATTCTAGGGCTGTGACACTACGCCAAATGGGCCAAGTCACTGAGATATCGCACTACACCCACAGGGCCAACATGAGTATAGTATGCCTCTAATTCGCTATCTATACACAGCCTATGCCCTATCCCCTATAGATTTTTTCATGTTCATTGATAGGAGGAAAACGGGTTTCCCCAGCTTTATATTATATATAAACGGCCACATCATAAGTTATAAAAGCCAAAACAAAAGAGAAAAAGAGAGAAACGACAAATATACATGACATCGAAGGAGCCACTAACAAGCCCGGAATACACAAAACGCAAGGTTGAGCATCGAGGCCCTCGGTGAACAAGAACTGGTGCACGAGGCAACTAAGATGATGTAGTGGCCTGCTGTCGGTGGATTTCCACGCTCCATCGACTCCCCAGAAGCCAGCCATTGTCAGTCTATCGTCCACCCCTGCCTCCAAAGAAGTACCCCTAACCTCTAGTCCTGGATCGGAGGACACTGCGGTATCGACCAACAGGGTCGCTCATCCCCGAGCTCTCACGACCAGGACTACCTGATTGTCTGGGGGAGGACGACAAGCACGACCACTGCACCACGCAGTGGAACAAACTAACATCGCAACCACCGCACGCAGGCATCAACGTCAACCGCAAGTAGCCAAGCCACAACACCATTGAAGATAACCGGCAGACCACCCCGCGGCGAGCTTGATCACCACTCCGCCGTCCCAAAATGGTGTCTTCAAGAAGAAAATGACGTCGGCGCGCCATCACCAAACAATCCGGAGATTTGGGCTTTCACCGGGATGGGAAGAGAGGGCGAGGGCAAGATCACGATGCCCGACATTCAAGAAGGTGAACGAAGACGGACCGCCGCCGACATCGTGGCCACAACAATCGGCCAAGGGTTTCGCCCAATCCATCCCTACGAGATGCTTAGCCCCACCAATCGTCACAACCGGCCACCAAAGGATGTCGACGACGCCCACCGACGAGGCACGAAGAAGATCTAGGGAAAGTTGTCGTCCTCAGATCCGCTCCATGGACAGAAGGGGACGCTCCGGGAGCCAGCCCAGACCCGCTGCCGGCCCGCCACCCACACAGACAGGCGCGACGCCCCTCCGCATCCGCCATAGCCACCTGCCGAAGTGGGGCCGACGAGCTTCACGACTGTGGCCGCTGCCACAACTCCAAATGCAACGTGCTCAGGGCACCACAGTGCCGATCCTGCCGCCACCAGGCACTAGCCACGACACCGCCACCCGCTGCCGCGCCGACGTGCCCTCTGCTAGCTCCTCGCAGACGCCCGACCAAACCGAGCCGCATCGGCCACCATCGAGTGGGAGAAGAGAGGCCGCGCCGCTGCCTCCGCCACTGACCAGGCTTCGTCCATCAGCGCGAGCCGGCGACGGCAATGTGAGAAGGAGGGAGGAGGAGGGGCCCTAAGGCCGGCTGCAAGGGTTTCCCCACCCCGACGCTCGCGGGAGCGACCGGGAGGGGGGAGGGGCATATTCATTGATAAAGATTATGATATCATTTTAAAGTTTGTATTGAAGGAGGGAACGGGCTTCTAGTTTTTCCTTGGCCCCCTAAAGTCACAACTGGCCCTAAGAAGGTCATATGTGTTGTTTGTGTTATGTCTTCTATATTGTGTAGCCCTCTCAACAGGGAGCTTTTGCATATGTGATACACATTCTTCTAGTATATATGATGCATTTTTGTGCTATATATAATGCTATTGCTCGAGGTTATATAAAAAGCTATTTGTTTAATGTGTTTTCTTATCACATGCCTCCAGCGGTAATATTATTTTCTCAAAGAACAATAACTTTTTGTCCTCTATCTGCGATGATGAGTTGGATGAGCGTTTTTTATGTAGTGAAGAGATCGATTTATGTTATGAATATTAGAGGAGATGACACTTAATATCTCCTCACATATATAATAGACCTTACTACCTCCGTAATGTAAGAGATTAACTCTAAACTTCAACCTTGATTTACATTGGATCTTTTCTTACTGGTGCCAGGCCCCGCTCAACTCTACACATATCTAAGAAAGATAATTATTTTATGTTGAACAGATTAGATCATGTTTACGTATATTGTTTACTACATGAGAAATATACTATTCGAGACACTATTTCCAAATTGTCTGTTTCTGCAACTCATAAAGTATTCACTTTTTATTTCAAACGAAGGACACAAACAGAGTCCATTCTTTTACAGTAACTAAATCTTAATTTGTCTCATATGTACAACTGAAAAAAGAATATCACCACACAAGTCTCTAAGACTTCTGATTCCCCGGATCACTTAAAAAGAGTTAACATCCATCCACCAAACAATACTACACACGCCCTAATGAATTAGACGAAAGGAAAGAAATAAGAACATCACTCCATCTTATGGAAAGGCTCATGGCAAAGGATGTGACCCTCCCCCTCTTCGCCACGGTGGAGCCGCCCCCCTCCTGCTGGTCGACGACGGCGGTGGATCCGGCTCGCCCGGGGCGGCCTGGCCCCGCGGCATCTCCAGCCGGCCGCGGCCCCTCCCCCGCCATCCTCGGCCGCCGCAGCTTCCCCTCCCCACGTGCCTCCCCTCCTCTGCCCGCGACCCGGTCTTCTTCTGGCGATTCTTGGGCTCGCCTCCAAACTGCTGCTCGAGCCTGCTTGTTGGCGGCGGCGGTCGGTTGCGGGGCATTCGCGGCCTTCCCTCTTGTGCAGGCGGCCCCCTCGTCTCCGGCGGCCCTCCCCCTCCCCAAGCCACGGTGGTGGCTCTCGCGTGGTAGCAGCGAGGTGTACTCGGTTGGGTCTGACTCGGGGCCCCTCGCGGCGGGTCTTTGATGGTGTCATTCCGGCCCCGGCGGCTACAGGTCCGCGTCTCTCTGGTGCCCTTTGCCGCCGGCTACAGGCCCGCGTCTCTCCGGTGCCCTTTGCCGCCGGCGTCCTCCACCGGGATGCTCCGGCCCGGTGGCTGGGTAGCTGCGCCCCTTCCAGCTTACCTAGCTCGCCGAAATCTCGACGGTCAAAGCCACGGCAGTTCGGCCTGCGTGCTTCCAGCCCTTGCTTGCCGGCGTCACTGAAAGCCATCGTGGCAAGACCCCCGCGTGTTTCGCTTTGTCGCCCGCCCTACCATGTACGCCTCAAAGCCCCCACCTTTTGCCAGCTCCGGTGCTCCTGGATGCGGTGGTGGTGCCACCCTCGGACGGCAGGTGCAGCCCGCCAACCCCCCGCCACGACTCGGTGACTCCAATCAGCCTTGGCTCCCCCATCTATGGTACTGGATTCGGCGGCTATGGGATTGCTCAGCTTCAGGCCAGGGAGAGATCCCTCCTCGGCTTGCCGGTGCTGGCAGCGACGGCGCCCGCGGGTGTCGTTTTCCTCCATGGACGCGCTGCCAAGGTCTTCTTCAGCTGCGCCCCTCTTCGAGCTCAGAGGAATCCCTAGGTCCGAGTCTCCCGGACCGGATAGTGACGGAGCCTCGGCGATGTTCTCCTTCCTGAAGGCACTATCTTGCTCGCTCGCGGTGTCCCCGGTCTTGGCTCGGATGATGTTGGAGTTCTCGTTGGTTTGGTAGTGCCGCTCTTGGCTCGGGTTTGGTAGGTTTAGCTGTGATGTTTCTTGTGTTTGGGCCGAGCATCCCTTGTCTTTCTGCTCCGGGCACCATGTCACGCCTGCATGCGTTTGTGTCATGTGTAGTACCCCTGTACTCATTCTTCTTCTTCTAGCAATGGAATGATACGCAAGCTTTGCGTATTCGCGAAAAAAAGGCTCATGGCTAAAAGTCATCCAGATAACCACCTGCTTGAATTATGCTTTGGAAATATCACCCGACACAGTACATCGATTGATCACAATTTGCGCCTAGTACATAATTACAAGGAGATGCACTCAAATAATCTCGCCGTTAAGACATTGCAATAAACAGAAAATATAAACAACCAAACTTAATGAAAACTTATTGTTTGAGGCGACAAAACCAAAGCCCTAATCTAGAGCTTTAGGGTTAGATCAATCCCGTTGGGTGTCTCCTTCTGATTGACTGTACTCATGCCTTCCTTGCGTCCACGAAATCTCCCTACTCCATTCCCGACGTATCCATTGCCCAGCACCGCAGATGACGGTTGAGCGGGAGGTAGACCTCCAGGGCTGGTCCCGGTTTGCCATGGGAAGGAAAGCGGGATGGAGGGGTCGTAGTGGATGTGCCATGCGTCGAAGGGCCGCGCGTGGAGGCAAGCGCTGCGCAGGGCACTGGCGACCGAGTACCAAGCGGGACGACGGCTGATGTGCGCCTTCCGGCTGTTGCGCCGCGGGCGTTGGAGCACGTTGTGCGCCTTCTGGTGCCCGCCCAGCGCCCGGGCTGTTCCGAAGGAGCGGGGGCAAAACTTGCAGTTGAACATGGGCGGGAGGGACACCTCCTGCACCCTCTTGGAAGCCGATGACGGCGTGTGAGGCGATGCCGTCGGGGTCTTGTGCCCTAGCTTGTCCTTGTCGACAAGGATGGCTAGCGACAAGGACAGGTCGACCGGGAAGGTGGACAAGGTAGAACCGCATGACTCCATATTTGCAGAGTGAAATTGAGGGACGAGTTGCCTCGATGGGATCTGGATGATATATAGATCCGTACGAATGTTCTCTGGTGCACTTGCTTGTAGTCTATATATCGTGGCGTTTTAATTTATTTCCAGGTAGTAGCAGACAACTGGAAATGCAGGTGAATCTCGGTTTTGTTTGTAGCAGGAGTGAACACGTTGTGTTTCTTTGATTTGCTGGCATATACGCATCGTGCCATTCGTTTCTTGCCAATTTCCGTGTACGCGTCGATGCATGTTTGCTAATTTCCTTATTTGTATCAATATATCATACTGTATCTTGGAAATGCATGGTACCGTGTGAACAGCTCATGCTTGGTATGGGATTCGAGCAGTGCCTTATAGGAAAGTACTAGCGACCTCCGCGCGGCGGCACGCTGCGCCCGTTGATAGTGGATAGTGTACATATTAGAATGTTTTGTATTTATATTCTGTTTAGCACATGGCAATTTTAGGGAAACAACTGTATTATAACCATCTCACAAGGCTTTTTAAGAGAAAGGATTTGCATTCGTAGCTAACTTAGATGGCATACATCTTAAATGGAAGGAAGACACTATTACACTCTGGAGAAGATACTCTTATTGCAACTAAACATGACGTGCTGAAAGGAAACTAATACGACGGGAACTTTTATGGCCAAAAGACATAATGGCATTGGAGCTTAAAATCAAATCATCCTGGTATACCCTCCATGGGGGTTAGGTCCAATGATGAAATGATATATTGCCTTTGCAAAGTGTTCCAGCCATCACATAGGTGGGCAGCTACCTGTATAACTGATGATACGATCTTCAGTAAATGGGCGCTGCGGATGCATACGAAGAGGCACCACATTAGAAAAATCATCACATATGCGCCCAACAGACGCGGGTTGACAAAAAAGTAAGACAAATTGCCATACAAATTGTTACAACCACACAGGAAGCGTACCCATGATTACAAATGGCCGGTCCTCAAATTTTGCAAGGAATGCAAAAAAAAAATATCTATAGAAGGGGAAAAAAAAGATTACGTTAAAATTTATACTCTCTCATCTGGAGCGTTTTAGATGGGACTGTTAATACAATCGCAATTTTTATTATCATGGATAGTCAAAATATTGGAGTCAACCAGAAGGTACAGTTTGGGCGATAACTAAACTAAAAATCAAAAAAGATCGCGACAACACCAACGGCTCGAGACATGTCAATATTACATTTGGGAAAAAAGAAGATCACTGGTGTTAAAAGAAAATGTTTATGCTGAACAGTTGGCAGAGAGGCCGAGAAAAAAGAGAACAAAAATTGTGTAGGATATTGAGTTCACCAAATGCATGGAAAAATTCTATGCAAACCTGTGCCGTGCACACCACACCCTGCTATTCACAAAGCAGGGTTAGTACATATGTGCAGTTTAAATGCAGCTTATATATACAGACCAAATCCGCCATGGTTAATACAAAGTTGAAAAGATGGTTAGTACGTGATAGATTCCATGAATTTTAAAAATGAACCCGTAAATTGTATCACCTTCAAAAGTTATTTGATGACACTTCTCCTTTTGCAAAACATGTTGCAAAATCAGATGAATCAGCCAAGATAGTGTTGAAGCGTTCAAAGGACGAACGCCTCCTTAGCAACACGAATCCATGCCCGAACACCGAAAAAAGAAACATCAGTAAAATGCCCAACGACCGAACGACCACCCAGCATCTTCGCCAGGAGGTTGTGGTAAAAGGTATCGCGGCCGATCCTGACGGAGCCCCCCACAAACACCACCACTTGCCATCGACGGAGGGCAACAGCTAGCCCACCATCAAAAAGAGCACGGATGACCGAGTAAACAACAACCACCAATCTGAATACCAGAAGATCCATTCCAGAGAGACCTTCTTATGAACGGCGACCAATCAATTGTTACAAACACGGCAACAAATGACAGACAGAAATTTGTTCCAGAAATCTTTAAATGACTGGCGAACAATCAATTCTTACAAACACTGCAAAAATGACAGACAAAAAATGCATTCCGGAAATTATTCAATAAGCGGCGTGTTATCGATAATAGAAGGAAGGAAACCAACGGAGACACAACACCACAAAGACAGCAAGAAGAACGGCAATCAACCCATGCTGCAGCAGGTAAGCATCAATCATCACATCATGCACAATGCAGAAGAAGAAGAAGAAGAAGAGACACAATCACGGCAAAGCCAAAGAAACAAAGAACACACAAATACGGTTCGCAAGACGGAGATCTCTTGCCGAGGCGACGCACCTCATGCAAAGATGGCAGCAGCACATTCAACTCTCACTAGAAGAACCAACCTTCTCAGAAAAGAAGACCCACCCAACCGGACCAAAATATGGAAGACGAACGACAGCACACACACGCGGACCAGCTCCAACATATTGAACACCCAACGAAGAACCATTGAAATCATGGCCATCCAACAACCACACACAGATAGAGTACCGTAATAGACAGGCGACCCGGATGCCACGATGGCCGCGTGCTACCAGAATCCCTCATGGGCCGTGGGCGCTGCCGGTCAACGGCCACCTGCACCACCTCACCGCAGCCCTCCCGCACCGCGCTCACACAACGGCCCGCTCATGATGCTCCGCCTCAGCGAGCTTGACGCCGCGGTGGCCGTGGGCACTGCGGGTCATCGGCCACATGCACCACCTGGCCAGCGTCCCCCCGCACCGTGCTCGCGCCACAACCCGCTCATGATGCTTCGCCTCGGTGAGCTCGACGCGGTCGTCCCCTGACGGCACACACGAGATCATGAAATTATGTGTCGTCACGCGTCATTCGCGTCCTTCAGGCCTCTGACATTTATGCGGCAGAAGGCGTACGGCAATGCAGAGGGCCTAATCGCCGCGTCCTACCACGACGCATGGCGGCAGCTTTGGAAGATATCCACCGTCGAGATTGTCCTACGCTCCCCCCACGTCAAGTCCAGTCCTTTGCCCCGCCCCGCGAGGAGGAGTTCTGTCGCCTCCTCTACTCCGTCGCGGCGGCATCGGCCTCGCCTTCGCCGGAGAACCTGACTGAGCACACATAGGCATACGTCGCGGACTACATCGGCCGAATCTCCTCCCTCCGTCCCATGGAATGACCACCAAGAACAGGCTCGGACACCAAAGACAGAGACCCTAGCCAATCAAAACAACAACGATCTAAGGAATGAGACCAACACCAATCTCTACCCCGTAGCAAGCACAAAACTCTTGAGAACCGAAAACACCACCACACACCCGGGGCTAGAACACCCACCAGAACGGCCACGTACGGCCTCGCACCACCCGCACAGAAGGGATGGAATTCTCCAGCACACCCACAGACTGAGTAGAAACACCAGACGATGCAGGAGGACGACGACCAGCAGTAGCTCCACGCACTCGAGGAGTCCGTCCCGGACGACGAGGACCACTACGACAAGAAGAGAGCTGAGCCATGGACTCAAACCGTAAACAAGGAAGAACAAACACACCAGAGCAAGTAGATGAAAAGCAACAAGGAAAAACACCTATTTATAGCAGAGAAAGGGTCAGGGAGAAGGACACAAAATCAAACACGTTATGCCAAGAAACGACAAGTCTAGATAAATACACGTAACAACACTGCCTGCGGAAACCAAGACACACCCATATTAATAAGCGAACCACCCCACCGCCCATGCCGCTTCGACCGACAGCAGTTGGCTAAACTCATACGCAAGCAACAGACTCCTATGCAGTCACATAATTAGAACCATCTCCCCTTGTCCTTTTGCGCCTAGACAGACAACCGAATCTCTCGATCAGCGGCTACAGCAGTTCTTATTAGGCGTCCAACCAGCCACACAGAAATTTGCAATCATATGGTTTGTCCTTTTACGCATGAACCAACGACCGAATACCTAAAATCACCGCTTCCCCAGACACGCGACATGTCTCCGATGGCTGGTACGCATGCACCGCTGAAATGACCATGTACACGCATGCACACCTCGGACGGCCATACACTCTCTGTGGCATATATACACAAAACGTTGCATGCCAAAGCGGCCCATACAAAGGGAAAAGAAAATTTGAAGCCGCGTTGCCAGCTAGAGCGGCACATAGAAAAGAAGAAAAAGTGAAATCCCCCAAGGTCAAACAGCCTACCCCTAGAGCGGCACATAGACAGATTAAAAGTCCCAAAAATTACACGGTGGAACAACTTCCAAAACCAAGATGCAAATGCTAGAGCTACACGGCAATGAGGCAACCACGTTCAAAAAAATTCAAACAAAAAACTGAACACACCACTCATTTCTACACAACCAGGTACCAAAAAAAAGGGCACGTGCCACATCTAAAACTCATCATGGGTCATTTTCATCCAAGTGGATGAATAATAGAGCGTAAACGTTGCCGGATATAGAGGCTTGGTTATTTATCAAAAAATATGCCCAAAAATTTACATACCCTGATTTTGTGATGACGTACGTAGTCATTATACGGACATCCTTGCTAGTCATGCTTGTCTATCCAAGTCTAGATAGATCGTCTAGAATCAATAATGCATGGTTCCATACGTGACAACATCTGATAAAAGGTGGCACCTTAAACTTTTGTGCCACAGATTTGTTTCATTATTTTCTTTTGGAAGAATTTGCTCCCTCTATTCCATATTACTTTACATAGTAATTTTTAATTAATTCAAACTTTGTGAAATTACCAAGCTTATGAAAAAAAATTAGACCCTAATATGTGGTGTTCGATCGCCAGGGAGCTGCCCCATCAAATGAATCGTTCGTCGGGGTAGGCATCAAAAGGCTGTCAGTTATAGATTAGCTTCTTTTGGTCGTGTAGAAGCTCGGACAACAGTTTGGCTTCGTTCTGGCGCTGCTAATGGACCTCAACTTTGCTCAGAGGATCTACATCCACCTTGAGTAATGAAATCCCTTTTAACCCCGCAAAAAAAGAAGAATCGTTTGGCAGGAGAGCAGCTCCCGGTGACCGGTTTCGCCCGCTCTTCGCCAGCATGAAGGCCTAGCGAGACCCCTCCAGACCCAAAAGACCCAGTTAAAAGTGTTTCTTTGTTTAAAGTAGCCACCTTATAAATATAAAAAAAGGTTGAGTGATATTTTTTCCGTCCATGCTAAACTTAAAAACTGCCATCCTCTAGATGGAAAATGCTATCATCTAAATAAAAAAACCGCAATCCTCATAAAAAAGGCCATGAATAAAAAAATACAAACAAATTTAAAAAGAATGCCATGCTCTTATTTCTTTTTCAAAGTGACATGCTGCGCTACGAAGCTGCCATCATCTAGATAGAAGTATTTTATCTGGATAAAGCAAAAATCCTACCATGTAATTAAAAAATATTCCCGCAAAAAAAATCTTCTCAACATTTAAAGTTGCAATCCTCTTTATAACAAAATACTATTTCAACGATAATAAAATTGGCATGCTCTCAATAATAAAACTGCCACCTAATAATAAATTGACCTGGTGTTTGGATAGCACCCTCAGCCGGGGCTCCGCCTCACCTGGCTCCCGCAAGATCTCCGGGGACCCCGTCTTATTTGCCTCGACGATCCGCGGTTCCTCACGCAGGTCGTGGGGTCTGTTTCCTTCAATAGATGAGCCGTCAAGGGTCCCAACACACGATCTTGCGACCCTCGGCGGCGGAGTAACTGCCGATGACTCCATGGAGCTCTTCCGCAAGCACCTCAAGGTGGAGGTCAGACGGGCGCTGGGCGTGACCCCACACAAACTGTGGGCCATCATGCGTGTATGATCGGCAAGATGCATGACGCTTCATAAGAGCGGGGTTCCGGCGGAATCAAAATGAAATCCTTTTATGTCTAAAATCAGGTAAAATGGCAAAAACCAGGGTTGTGTAGAAGCTAGGACAACAATTTGGCTTCGTTATGGCCTGGCTAATGTACCTCAACTTTGTTTGGAGGATCTACCTCCACCTTGAGTAATGAAATCCCTTTTAACCCCGATAAAAAAGAAGGGAGGCCTCCAATGATGAAGAAATATATAGCAAGCCACAGTAAATTACCCCGGGGCGGGGGTTAGCCTGACAGTACGGCTCCACAGTAACTTCTATAAGAATATCTCTGAGAGGTAGCCCGGTTACATGGTGCATACGGAGCTCTATTTCATTCTCTGAGTCCTCCCGATTGAGGAGGCGACTGGGATCGCTTTGGCCTCGATACTCGAACATGGGGAATTTCCTCCATCCCACGGGCTGGACGTTTCTATCCCTCCAGGTCTTCATAATCTGGAGGCCCAAAGGCCCTCGTCTGGAAACTGAAGAACTGCCTCAATCAAGGTAGCAGTCTCCTGGGAGATCTCCATCCCCGAGCCATACTACGGCTTCTTCCAACAGGGCGCATCGGTGAATTTTGGCATTGCGACCTAACAGTGATCAGCCACCATGTCCGGAGCATAGAACCAGCCCCATTCCCACGCCATTGTCTCTGGGAATGTCTTCATCTAGAAGTATCTGGAGCCCAGGTATTGGAGCGCGGGTGCAGAACACACGTGTGACACCATAGATTAATGATGTCCTTTTGCTAGTCCGGGGTTGGTGCACAAAGGCACAGACCAACACTACTGAAACATGGACAATGGACACGACGATTTAAACAAGTTTAAGCCGCATGGTGCATAATACCCTACTCCTACTTTTTTGTGTGTTTTAATGGTGGCTCAGAGCTACAAGTCCTTTCCGGGAACAGAAAGCGCAATGTGCTCCTACTGGTGTTCTAACAGGAGTCCAACCTTTTTTTACTTTTGCCTGGTCCTCATTTAGTTATTCTTAGCATGATTTTGGAGAATCTCCACGAAAAAGTGTTTCCATTCGTAGTTCGGGGTTTCCTAGTCCCAGGTTTATTCGTAACCGGGTCAAGGGGTACCTCAACGGTGTAGTTGCTAAGTAAATGCCATGATCCGACATGGTAGGTGGGTGCATTAAATACGCGGTGATGTGTCATCTCCTTCTTCTCTCCAGGAAAGAAAGCCAGTCCCATCACCACCAGCTGTGGTGATGCTCCAGCTTGGAAGTGCCATGTACGATCACAGGTGTCACCCGTGGAGTGAGTAGGGTGGTGACTCACCGCCCAACCTGCAAGGCGTAACATGGTGGACTCGTCCTGACGAGGTAGATCCAGCCTGACACGCATGAGGCGGGGGAGTTGCTGTGCCTTGACGAGTAAGGAAACGAGGCTGTTGTCGGAGGTTTCATTCCCGGGTCTTGGGTCTTTGATGGCTTTGGCCGAGGAGGGATCTACCAGTGGCCCATGTGTAGTTCACTTTGTGGACCAAGCGTTCACAGTACCGACAGTAGCCCATGGGCATGGACAGATGAGTGTCTCTCATCTTTATCAGGGCGAGTCCGTATAAAAAGGCATGGGCCACAAATGCCAATCATTTTTCCCGCCAGGTTCGACACATCAGCAATAGGTGTTTTCTCATCACAAACAAGGAGCCCACCCCTATGTCCTATGTGTTAGATGGCTGGCGAATGGCTAGGCTCAACCCACTTGCATCACCCACTGGCTGATCAGTCACATCGGTACTTGATGATCCTGACACGTGGCGTGAGAATCTTGCTAGAGGCAGAAATCAAATATTTTGACTCCTGCTGCCACTATTTTGAACACGTGATGTCCCTTGTGTTACCAATCCGTATTTAATTCGACTCGGGGTTCATACTGGCGCGGGAGTAATTACGCTCTCGTGCAATTAAACCCCTCTCTACGAATCAACGCATCTCACAGACGTTGGACTTCTCATCGGGGAGCCAGACCGCCCGTTGCGCGTGTTGATTGGTTGGCATCGATTGGAGAGGGCGTGTAACACCCCAAAATTTTTGCCAAGTTTTCAATATTAAATTTTTTGCCAAGGGTTTTAAAAATATTTATTTCTGTTGATTCCAGAACTCTTCTTTTATTGTTAAGGAGTTTTGTATTTTTCAAGTGGATCTTTCCAAAAATACATTGGACTTCTTTGCCATCTCATCAAAACAATTTCTGAATAAGTAGAATTATTTAATAAATTATTTCACCCTGAGCTTTATTCATTAAAATGAACTGTATCAAATTTTTGGAGCCCCTTTTGAACTACAACCTTTTGATAGAATCTCTTAAAATTCCAACCAAAATTTGGAGATGTCATGTGAGGTCTCCAAATCACTTTTGTGCATTAAAATAATTATTTCATTGCTTATTTTGGGTTTTTCACCCATTTTTCTTCTCTGGTCCAGTGGGCAACCTTGCACTACAACCCATTTAAATATTTCCCTAGAGCCTCCACCAAAATTTTGGGATGTCAGTAGTAGCATGCCATTCTACTTTATGCAAAAACATAGTGATGTTCTTTGGAAAATTTGAGTGCAACAGCCTCTTTTTCATTTTGGACCAGACTTGTGTTTTCTACTACAACTCTATTTTTTCTTGCTCTAATGACCTTGTGTTTTCTCATGCTTGTAGTCAACCTTGCAAAAGCCCTAAGTCCAGGAGCATGCTCTATTTGGAACACGTTTGGCCCATGAAATGATGCCACTCACTCCCTGCCCAGAATTGAGGTTTTGCAAAACTTGCACTAGCAAGTTTCTCCTTTTTGCAAACTGACTTCACCACCCTCTCTTATATCCCTAGAGACACTGATCTGGAGAGTTTAGCCACTCCAAGAGCTACCTAGGTGCCTTTGGCATTTTGTTAAACACCCTGTGTGCATGACCAGATTTGGCATGAGTTCAAGTTTACTTTGTGAACTTGAGCCCCTGACCTACCCAGCATGTCCTAAGGTTTTCCCCTAGCCCCTAACCCCTTTCTGCTAACTCCCTTGTGGTTTGGAACACCCTAGGCCGCCCTGGAATTTCATCGAGCACCTTCCGTGCGTGCTCTGGGCGCGCCCAGAGCGTGCGTTTGGCACCCGCCTGCACCCGAGTCGCCGCATCCCACCCCGCACTCAAAACCCGGCCCCAGCCAGCTTGTCGTGTCCCCCTGCACCGACACACCACGCCGACCAACCTGGCGCCCCACAGTGCCACCGCCAGGATGGCCGTGGCAGCTAGCTGCCGGCCGCAACTGCAAGTCGAATGGTGACCCAGCCGCAGGAAGACATCCACATCAACCCTTGATACCTCTGCCTGATTAGTGTCGACGAAATCTAGAAGGACATAAACGCTTAACTCGTCCTTGGCGCTTTCCCTGGGAAGGGCTACCACTTGGTTGCCTAATTGCAATTTTGAATGCATAGAGCTCCTCCACTTGACGATGGTATAACAGCCCTGCACATGGCTATGCCAACGGGCCGAGTCACTAAGAGATCGCACTGCACACGCAGGGCCAATCTGATATAGTATGCCTCTAATTCGCTATCTATACATAGCCTATTCCCTATCCCTAGATTTTTACATGCTCATTGATAAGGCGAAAAAGGGTTTCACCCCGCTTTATTATATTATAAAGCAACCACCACATCACAAGTCATACAAGCCAAAGCAAAAGAAAATAATAGAGAAACGACAAAGATACATGACACTGAAGGAGCCACTAACAAGACCCGAATACACCAAGCGTGAACTTGAGCATCGAGGCCCTCGGCGAACAAGAACCAGTACACGAGGCAACTATGATGAGGTAGTCGCCCGCTGCCATAGGATTTCCACGCTCCTTCGACACCCCAGAAGCTAGCCATTGTCAGTATGCCATCAGCACATGCCTCCGAAGAAGGACCCCTGCCCTCTAGTCCTGGATCGAAGGACACTACACCGTCGAACTGCAGGTCACTCACCCCCAAGCTCGTTCAACCGCAAGTAGCTGAGCAAGAGCGCCATTGAAGATAACCGGAAGACCACACTCCGTGCCAGAGCTTCGACCACCACCCCGTCATCCCAAAGGTGGTGTCTTCAAGAAGCAAACTACGTCGGCGCGCTGTCACCACCCAATCAAGAGATTTTGGATTTCACCCGCGATGGGAAGAGAGGGCGAGGGAAAAATCGCGATGCCGCCTTCAAGAAGGTGAACGACGCCGGAGCGCCGTCGACATTGTGGCCATAGCAATCGGCCAAGTGTTTGCCCCAATCCATCCCCACCAGCCGCTAGAACCGGCCACCAGAAGACGCCGCCGGCGCCCGCTGATACGTCCCCAATGTATCTATAATTTTGATTGTTCCATGCTATTATATTATCTATTTTGGATGTTTATGGGCTTTATTAAACACTTCTATATTATTTTTGGGACTAACCTATTAACCTAGAGACCAAAGGCAGTTCTGTTTTTTCCCTTGTTTGATGTTTACAAAAAAGGAATATCAAACGGAGTCCAAACAGAATGAAACCTTCGGAGAGTTATTTTTGGAACGGAAGCAATCCAGAAGAGTTGGGGTGTATGTAAGGGAAGCGACGAGGAAGGCACGAGGCAAGGGGGCGCGCCCACCCCCTGGGCGCTCCCTCCACCCTCGTGGGCCCCTTATGGCTCCCCTGACGTATTTCTTCCTCCTATATATACCAATATACCCTAAAACCATCGGGGAACAGAATAGATCGGGAGTTCCACCGCCGCAAGCCTTTTTAGCCACCAAAAACAAATCGGGACCCTGTTCCGGCACCCTGCCGGAGGGGGGAACCCTCACCGGTGGCCATCTTCATCATCCCGTCGCTCTCCATGACGAGGAGGGAGTAGTTCACCCTCGGGGCTGAGGGTATGTACGAGTAGCTATGTGTTTGATCTCTCTCTCTCTCTCGTGTTCTTGAGGTGATACGATCTTGATGTATCCCGAGCTTTGCTATTATAGTTGGATCTTATGATGTTTCTCCCCCTCTACTCTCTTGTAATGGATTGAGTTTTCCCTTTGAAGTTATCTTATCGGATTGAGTCTTTAATGATTTGAGAACACTTGATGTATATCTTGCGTGGGATAACCGTGGTGATAATGGGTTGTTCTATTAATGCACTTGATGTATGTTTTGGTTATCAAGTTGCGGGTTCCGCCCATGAACCTATACATAGGGGTTGGCACACGTTTTCGTCTTGACTCTCCAGTAGAATCTTTGGGGCACTCTTTGAAGTACTTTGTGTTGGTTTGAATAGATGAATCTGAGATTGTGTGATGCATATCGTATAATCATACCCACGGATACTTGAGGTGACATTGGAGTATCTAGTTGACATTAGGGTTTTGGTTGATTTGTGTCTTAAGGTGTTATTCTAGTATGAACTCTATGATAGATTGAACAGAAAGAATAGCTTCGTGTTATTTTTGCTACGGACTCTTGAATAGATCGAGCAGAAAGAATAACTTTGAGGTGGTTTCATACCCTACCATAATCTCTTCGTTTGTTCTCCACTATTAGTGTCTTTGGAGTGACTCTTTGTTGCATGTTGAGGGATATTTATATGATCCAATTATGTTATTATTGCTGAGAGAACTTGCACTAGTGAAAGTATGAACCCTAGGCCATGTTTCCTAGCATTGCAATACCGTTTACGCTCACTTTTATCATTAGTTACCTTGCTGTTTTTATATTTTCAGATTACAAAAACCTATATCTACCATCCATATTGCACTTGTATCACCATCTCTGCGCAGAACTAGTGCACCTATACAATTTACCATTGTATTGGGTGTGTTGGGGACACAAGATACTCTTTGTTATTTGGTTGCAGGGTTGCTTGAGAGAGACCATCTTCATCCTACGCCTCCCACGGATTGATAAACCTTAGGTCATTGCTACCTCTTGAGCTTGCATTGGATTTCCTTGAAGAGGAAAGGTGATGCAGCACAGTAGCGTAAGTATTTCCCTCAGTTTTTGAGAACCAAGGTATCAATCCAGTAGGAGGTTACGCACGAGTCCCTTGCACCTACACAAAGCAAATAGCTCCTCGCAACCAACGGGATTAGGGGTTGTCAATCCCTTCACGGTCACTTACGAGAGTGAGATCTGATAGATAATATTTTTGGTATTTTTTTAGGATAAAGATGCAAAGTAAAATAAAAAGCAAAGTAAAAAAGCAAAGGCAATAATAAAGTGATGGAAGATTAATATGATGAAGATAGACCCGGGGGCCATAGATTTCACTAGTGGCTTCTCTCAAGAGCATAAGTATTCTACGGTGGGTGAACAAATTACTGTTGAGCAATTGACAGAATTGAGCATAGTTATGAGAATATCTAGGTATGATCATGTATATAGGCATCACGTCCGAGACAAGTAGACCGACTCCTGCCTGCATCTACTACTGTTACTCCACTCATCGACCGCTATCCAGCATGCATCTAGAGTATTAAGTTCAAGAAAACAAAGTAACGCCTTAAGCAAGATGACATGATGTAGAGGGATAAATTCATGCAATATGATAAAAACCCCATCTTGTTACCCTCGATGGCAACAATACAATACATGCCTTGATGCCCCTACTGTCACTGGGAAAGGACACTGCAAGATTGAACCCAAAGCTAAGCACTTCTCCCATTGCAAGAAAAACCAATCTAGTAGGCCAAACCAAACTAATAATTCGAAGAGACTTGCAAAGATAACCAATCATACATAAAAGAATTCAGAGAAGATTCAAATATTGTTCATAGATAATCTTGATCATGAACCCACAATTCATCAGTCTCAACAAACACACCACAAAAAGAAGATTACATCGAATAGAGGGGGAGAACTTTGTATTGAGATCCAAAAAGAGATAAGAAGCCATCTAGCTACTAACTATGGACCCGAAGGTCTGAGGTAAACTACTCACACTTCATCGGAGAGGCTATGGTGAAGATGTAGAAGCCCTCCATGATGGATGCCCCCTCCGTCGGAGCTCCTCAACAGGCCTCAAGATGGGATCTCATGGGTACAGAAGGTTGCGGCGGTGGAATTAGGTTTTTGGCTCCGTATCTGATTGTTTGGCGGTACGTAGGTATATATAGGAGGAAAAAGTATGTTGGTGGAGCAACATGGGCCCCACGAGGGTGGAGGGCACGCCTGGGGGGGTAGGCGCGCCCCCTACCTCGTGCCCTCCTTGAAGCTTCCTTGGCGTAGAGTCCAAGTCTCCTGGATCACGTTCGGTGAGAAAATCATGTTCACGAAGGTTTCATTCCGTTTGGACTCCGTTTGATATTCCGTTTCTTCGGAACTCTGAAATAGGCAAAAAAAAACAGCAATTCTGGGCTGGGCCTCCGGTTAATAGGTTAGTCCCAAAAATAATATAAAAGTGGAAAATAAAGCCCAATAATGTCCAGAACAGTAGATAATATAGCATGGAGCAATAAAAAATTATAGATACGCTCGAGACGTATCAGGCATCCCCAACCTTAATTCCTGCTCGTCCTCGATTAAGTAAATGACAAAAAAGAATTTTTGATGCGGAGTGCTACTTGGCATAATTTCAATGTAATTCTTATTAATTGTGGTATGAATCACTACAAAAAAAAAGACATCCGTGACATTATGGGCCGAATGAATTTTTTTTCTGTTATACATATGACACTTCTATGACGATTATTGTGAAAAAACCCGGTATCATCATAGATGTGGTGGGCTCCTACTTCTATGACAAAAAATCATGACAGAAAATGGGCTTTTCGTTCTTTGGGCCGTCCATGACGGAAAAAACCATGGTTGTCGGAGTAATGGACCACGGGTAGGCAAACCCGAGCCCCTGAACCTTTCAAAACATCGGGGCGGGCTGCGCCCCTCAAGACCCCAAGACAAAGGGCCGCCTTCAGAGGGTCGGCAACAGAGTCGCCGACTACCCCTCTCGGCCGAGTCCCAGAGGCGGCCTCAAGACAAGCCGACTTTAAGATGGCAACCTCAGGACAAGCCGACTCCAAGCCAGCGACCTCCAGCGAGGCCGGCTACAGGGAGACGACCCGCAACCCCAACCACCTCCTATTTTGAGCGACTACGAGCGGGATGGGGTAGGGCCGCCTCGCGGCCCATCCCTACCCTGCTCATAAAGGGCAGGTATGGCTATAGGGCACCGTACCAACGGAGATCTCCGTCCGGCGCAGCACTGTTGCCACGCTAGCCCTGACATCAGCGCCGTGGGCAGATTCCTGTACCCACGATGGCCTGTCTGTACGACCCGAAGACGACGGGACCCGCCTGTCGACGGGAGTACCGAAGACGGCCAGAGCGCCCCAAAGACGGACCCGTTGGAGTCGGCCTCAAAGTCGGCCGGCCCCTCCATGGATCCACGCCATTAACCAGACAAGACAAGGAATGGCAACAGTGATCGCCCGCCCGGCGGCGGCACTGTTGCCATGATCCCATGACTAAGCTCGCGTCATTAGGAGCACGGCTACAGTAATCTGCAGCCGGCAAGACCTGCCCGCGGCGGACAAGGGCTGTCGGCCCCATGCGGGACCGTCGATGGGGCCCACTAGTCGGCGGGCCCCGAAGTCGGTGGAGAAAACGGCGACTTAGAGATCGGCGGCTTGGGCCCGCACCAGCGGATTACCGTTGTACCCGGGGTAGGCCTATAAACCCCCGGGCACCCATGCAAAGGTTGGAAGCTAGTAGTTTTACACACACACATAGAGGAGAGAAGAGCAAGCCGTGCCCTTCTCCTTCCTCACCCGAACAACTCAAGGAGCCTCTTGTACCCACTTTGCCATAGTGATCATGCGGAGACCCAGCAGAGCAGCGATGGGGTGTTATCTCCTCGGAGAGCCACAAGCTGGGTAAGATTCGGCGTGCATGTCTTCGCCTCATCCCGTTTGCAGGCACCGGCGACGTTCTACTCGCGCCCCTCCATGATAAGCCATCCTTTGGCATATGTCGCACCCAACCCCCGACATTTGGCGCCGACCGTGGGGCCTGGTGCACCGTCGTCCGGAGACCTGCTGCGGGCGGGAACCCTCTTCCTCCTGGCGGCGCAGCCAGCCCGGCTTCGCCAGATGGAGTTTGCGCCGGCGCGCTGCATGGCGCCGAGTGCGCTTCGGCGGCGAGCTACCTCGCCCGAACTTGTCGGCGAGTTCGCCTCTCGACGAGCCAGCATCCGGCGCAGCACGGACGGCCCCGAAGCCTCTCGCGGGCCTCCTCGAGCAGCTCCACGTCGGCGGCGAGCCTGCCGCCGACACAGGTCGTAGGGCTCCACCGACCCGATGCTGGTCGACTCCGACACAGCGTCGCTCGGCGTTTCCCCACCAGCGTGGTGGTCTCGGCGAACCTCTCCCTCGCGCGGATAGCGGCAGGAGCACCGTCACGAAGTACTTGTCATCGATCACGGCGAGCCCTCCGGCGGGGGGCTCGTGATCCTCTCGGCGCTGTTCGCAAGACCTGACCGCCTCCATTCCGGAGGACGCCGGCCGAACAGCTGGAGCACGCGCCTTCAGCTCCTCGTGGGCGCCGTGCTAGCAAGCATGAGGCGCTTGTCGGAAGCCTATCGGCGAGATGGCTCGCGCTGTGGGCCGCCGAGAGAGAGTCGGAGAAAGAGCGCCCGCCACCGGATCGGCGACTCCACGATCCTGGCACTAGAAGAAGAAGGCGAGTTGGGCCCGCCCTGTTTCGGACCTCGCATCCGAGACGAGCCCTTCCCCCAAGGATTCACACTCCCCCGAGACACACCCAAATACACCGGTCCATGAAGCCAGAGGACTGGCTAGTGGACTACTCCATGGCCGTCAGCATAGCGAACGGCAACAAGCGCGTCGCCGTAAAGTATGTTCCCCTCATGCTCCAGGGCACTGCCGGACATGGTTGAACAACGAAGCCCGCAGCATCAATGGATGGGTCGACTTCACCGAGGCCTTCGTCCGCAACTTCACGAGCACATACAAGCGACCTCCCAAGCCTCGTCAGTTGTCCTTGTGCATAGAAGGCCCCAACGAGTCTACTCGCGACTACCTCACGCAGCTGGGCGAGCTCGGAACTCCTGCGAAGGAGTGCACGAGAGTGCGGCGATCGAGTACTTCACCGCCGGGTGGAGAAGGCACCTCCTCAAGCACAAGCTCCTGTCGACAGGCGGAGACCCTCGGCGAGCTGCTGGTCATAGCGGAACAAATCGCCACTCTGACTCCTCCATGAAGTCGGAGATCGAAGTCGGTCTGTTGCAAAGTAGCTCCTCATGCTCCCGAACTCCGGTGGCGGCGCCACGATCGGCGTGATCGTGAGCGATCATAAGCGCAAGGCCCGCAGCCGCTTCCAATAGCCGGCGGTGGCGGCGATCGAACCAGCAGCGGAGGGCAGCCTCACTGCCAAGCGCGAAAAGCGGCAAGTCGAACTGGTTGCCGGCCTTCTCTTACAAGCAGACTACGGACGGACCACAAGTTCCACAGCAGCGCCGGGCCATCAAATTAC